>DWMG01000020.1:0-34437 GCA_018244855.1 Elbella merops
TGGCCGCAAATAAGGGTTACTGGCTGTTAAAGATAATAAATATTTAAGGTAGAGTGAAAGAGAGTTAGCGCGTAACAGGATGTGAGTGAAATGTTACTTTTTTGTTAAATATAACCAAGTGCTACTGGATGCTGATTCGTTCAAAATATTCTTGTGTAGCAGTTATGACGGCCAGTAAACCTAATACTAATAGGAAGAAACTGAAACTTTAATTTCTGTTAATATTATGTATATTGTCTATTATTATGTATGTTGAACATTTGGGTATATCCATGATACTCGGTGATTGAAACAACTAAAACTAATGTATCAAAGTTTCAACTATCAATTTTTATTATTTGCAAATACACGTAACAATTGACTATCAACAACTAATTTAATACCAAAATTATCTTTGGCTTCTATCTCATTTTCAATAATTTATTCGCTTTGGTGTCGATCCAAGGGATAATGTTCACCATATTTCTTCAAATGTTTTTCCATTTGTTGCATTTGTTTTCTGAAATAAAATTGTAAATATTATAGCATATATTTTCTGAGAACTTTTTTATAAATATGCAAGTTCCATATTTGTTAAAGTACTTCGCGAATTAAATAGTGATTATCATCACCATGATAATCAATCTAATTTTTTTTGCTATTGAAAGACATAACTCTCCTTTCATTCCAGGAATAGTTTGAAAGCGAATCTTACAATGAATCAAGCAGATTGTACGATATCACACCCTGAGAGATATTTTTATGGGTAACTCTTCGTAATATTTGTCAGTATCATTATAAAAAGTGACATTCTATTTTTAAAACGTAAACAACTGCGTAAAACGAGAAGTGCATGACAAGGATTCGGTCCCGCCTTCCCTTTATTTTAAGACAGATTTATACTGATGTATGCTATTGACACTATAGCAAACTATCTATCACTTTAAAATTTAAATTCAAAGATGCGTTGGAATTGATGATAATATTATTTACAAAGTTGGTTTACGTATGATTCATTCGGAATATTTTGTCTCATCGAATAATTTGGGTTTTATAGAGAACGAGAGTTTAAGAGATACGGCAAATATTTGAGGTGTTTATACGTACTGAATATGAGGAGGCATGTCGTAATATACATCTTCAAGCATTTCCTTCCAATGTGGCAGTTTCTTCTTCTCTGCTTCTTGCATATTCTTGACAACGATATTTCGCGCATTTTTCGTGAACTCTGTTTCAGCCTCTGCATTCCAGAGACCTGTATAAAGATATAATAAAGAAATGGTAATAAGATGCATAACATTTTGTCGAAATTAAATATTATAAGCATGAAGAAGCACGTAAGGTACATAAGTTTAGAGATATTTAGAACTCGGTGCTCTCTGCCTTCAATTAATAAATCTGGCGTGTTTATATAACTACTTATTGATTATAAAAATTAATATAATTCTTATAATTTTATTACATGAAAGGAGGAAGATAGGAGTAATAATAGTTTAATTTCCTTTAAAAATAATTGAATACAATATTCAATTGGTGGTACCTTTCTGTTCAATATATAGTCTCAGTTTCTGAATAGGATTCTCGTCTTTGGCCCATTTTTGGATTTCTTCTACCGGCCGGTACGCGCTACTGTCATCGGAAGTAGAATGGTGACCCACTCTGGAAAAATATTGTAGTAGTATGTACCAACTCCAATTGTTTACTACAATGATTCGAGTTATTAAAATGAAGCAGTTGTAGTAAGATCTTTACCCATTTACTAAATGCACAAATTTTACATTTTTTTTTACATAAATCGTCCTTTCCCTATGTGTATATTAATGGTGAAAAAAAATTATTTTTTTATGTAGAAAGAAAAAAAATGATTTTACTTTTAGTATGACAAATTTAATTTTAAAACTTGCTGCATGACAATGGGCAAAGTAATTACGCAAGCTATTGGAGAAGATAAGTGCAAGAGCATTAAATATTCATATGATAAAAAATTACAATTTATGCAATATAATTAGAATAATGACCATTGCACGTCACACATAATAAGCATTTGCAATAAACAATGAATGCAACAAAAAACAAAGTATCATGAAATGTTTAATATGTATTAATGAAATGGGATAAAAATGGAAATGAATTCATATATATGTTTATTTTTCCTTATATTCATTAAAAACAGTTTAAGCTTAATGAGATCAAAAGACAAAGGACGACTGCAGTATTAATAATATAGTTTAGCAATTCCAACAACTTAACTTGAAGTGTAATGGTGCCACCACATCGCTGTTATAAAATCTTAAAAACGTTAATTGAACACTAACTGACATGAACACATTAATTAATGAAATCATTTGATAATTTTACTACAATTCGTTTCAAAATGTTGCTTAATGACTTTTAAACCATTTTATAACTACAGTGTGCCAGCACCATAAAAAAAACAGATACGTGTAGTAAATGTCAAATGAAAAGGTACTCGTACTAATGCTATGCGAGTGCCATAAGGATGCAAAAAATAATCACAGAAATGTATGTTTACTACTATGTAAGTATGTACTATGACAAGTTACCTGTACGTCATTGCCTCGATGAGCACTGGCTTGTTGTTAGAGACTGAAAAGTGACGCGCGCGGCTCACGGCGTTGTACACGGCGAGCGCGTCCGTGCCGTCCACGCGCACCGTGCTGATGCCGAGCGCTGGCCCTCGGGCTGCGATGCCGTCTCCGCGGTATTGTTCACTTGAAGGCGTGGAGATCGCGTAGCCGTTGTTTCTACTGCGACATCAAATCCTCGTTGCTGAATGTATATGAATACACATAGACACATATGCACACGCGGGTACATGCGCATACGCGCATGCACACACGCACGCACACCAGCACGCACACAAGCACGCATACGCATATATACATACATAAGTAGCTTATCAGCCGTCTGATTATGTAACTATTTGTGATTAGTATACCATAGTAATATAACAGGACAATCCAAGGTGGCAGCGAAGTTGAAGGCCGCATGAGCATCCCCTTCAGATGCTGCACCCTCGCCGAAGTAGCAAATGACACAGCGTTCGTTGTTGGGCATCCGTTTGAAGGCGTACGCAGCACCCACCGCTTGAGGCATTTGTGTTGCTAGAAGAATCACATAATATTTTATATACACAGACAACCACCTTGGGCGGTGATGGAATATAAAAGTACTACTGTCACTTTTAATGCATACCTATTGATATTTTTATTGGGAGGAAATTTTTGGGTCGTTATCTATAAACTAACCCTAGTTTATTAATCGGATATTTAATTACAAGATACTTGACCGAAATTTGGCTCGATAATCGTAGAGGGCCGTTAGGTACAGAGATTGTAATAGCCTTAGTGAAGTTGAAAGAATCGTTTACATAAGTACTTAAGTATTTAAATATGTAGATAATGTAAAGTATAAGCAATCTGAGTAACCCAACCAAGGCATTGCTTAGTTTGGGATGAGATATTAGTGTATGCACTTGTTCTAAGATGTTAAAAACATACTGAAATGGTTAAGCTTCAAAGCTTCTATTCATATACTTAGCTTCTCAAGCGTCATAACTTCTAATCAGTAGCTGAAGGCATGTCTTATCGAATCGTAAGAAGATTGATATAACGTTGTTAAAACGGCAGATGAATGACAGCGTCAATTGACAGAAAAGTCTCACCTAAAGGACTTGAAATGGTGACGATATTATATTGTGGAGATCCATAATGCACCGGCATCTGCCTCCCTTTGCCAGGATCTTCGATGTTGCCATAGCATTGGTTCACTATTTCAGTCACCGTTATCCCTCTGTACAATAACACTCCCACTTCCCTATACTGAGCGAATACAAGGTCGCGAGGGGACAAGGCCGCAGCGCTGCCAACGTGGATCCCTTCCTCGCCGTAGTTCGTCATGTAGAATGAAATACGCCCCTGCCTAAAACAGAAGATATTATCTAGTCTTATTATCATTATCTGGTTGAATGCAACGCAATCATAGGCATACCCAGGTTATGGGCTGGGGGGCAGCTGTCCCCTCCCCTCCTGGGTACGCCCATGAACGCAATATTTTACTACAGACGTATTACAATTTAGAATTATCACCCTTATTTTTTTAGAGGTAGGCAGAGAAAAAGGATTTTTGGTGGCTACTGTCCTGACAAACGTGTTTAGCCTCTTCCCCATTCAGCATACTCATCATACATACCGTACTCTTCTGTCAAACTTATACTCCATCGAGCCATCTTTTAAAACGTTTCAATAATTTAGAATTGTTACAACTTACAACATGTTCATGCAAACCTTTGGGACTCGTATAAAATTTTATCCATTTGATTAAGCTGGATCATTGTTTTGTACATATTTAGCAAAGTTTCATTTTCGATGTTCGGTTCTTCGCGAGCGTCGATAACTTCTCCATTGTTGTCTAATACTCGATAAATTGGAATGGGATCGTAGCTGTTTTCATTCAGAAACTTCATTTCCGTAACGTACGGTGCCGTGGCACCCGGAAATGCTGCGGATTTGCCGCCATGCGCGATATCTGGATTTGTGTGTGTTGTAAGAAGCTGAAAAGATCAAAATCATAAAAAAAATTAAACACTCAATTCACTTGCACTGGGTGGTAGAGAAAAGTTTTCTTGATTCGGGCTCCCCTTTTTCCGATGGCAATACTAAAATGATATTATATAAGCATAATTAGAGTGGGTATTATGCTAAGTAATTTTTTTTTTTTCAGTAGTCTCAGACCATTACGTTATATTTATAGAGTCCTTTACGTAATAATATTTACGTATATAAAGTTCATCATAATAGGCTATATAATAGGCTATAATAGGCATAATAGGCTAGTACGGCCCTGTGAAAATGTGCGTCATCGTGGACAACAATATTACAATATTGGTGTTGAATAAGAACGAGTTATAATTCATAAACATTTCGCGACATATAGCATTACTATAAATTTTTTGAAACAAAAATACTTTTTCTCCAATTGCGTACATTAAATTAGGTAGTGAGTTTAATAAATAACAGTAAAATGAAACGTAGAATTGTAAAAACAGCTGAATTATAAGTCTTAGCAACATACTACTTTGTGTTTTTAAGCTGATATGATTTTTTTACCATCAACATTGCGTCATGTAAGAGATTAAAAACCTTATCAAGTTCGTCAAATTAAATACCTACTGCAATCTCTGCGTTGATAGGCGACTGATGCGTTTGTGATTTTAATTTATTTAATAATCTCTGTAATGAAATTCACAAAATATATCAATCCTCTCTCCAACATTAGTTTAAACATAAAACGTTAAGTTTAAATGAAACTTAGTATTGAACTACGTAATAGAAAACGGAAGTATTTACTTAGACCATGACTTTCTGTGCTGTCCTATCAATTAAGAATTGTAAATTTACTATCCAAAATAATACCACCACCAACACATTGGTAAACACCAATCTTTATTTTCTTACTAAATAACTCTTTATTTACATATAACATGTTAGAAATAATTATTTCTCACTAGCTTACCCTAACAGTTTGTCGCAGTTTGTCGAGTCGCAGGAAACTAACGCCACTTTTGAGCGCCATACTGATACTGATATTAAGTTTGAGCGTGACGCTTCGGTATTCAAATTGTTATGTTTACAGTAAGTCATTAGCAATTATGATAAGGAGCGCGGCCTTCCATTCGTATGAACGTGCCTATTTAGCTATTGACCGGAATTTCATTATTTCTTATTTGAGATTATGTAGTGATGTAGTAATACAGAACAGTGTGGAAGGGATTGATGTACATTTTCAGTTGCTGAATATTTGCGAAAATTCTCGAATTGAATAAGACTTTATTAATATCTGAGCTCGGCGTGCTATAAACAAAATTATAATATGGAGTATATCGAGCACCTCAACTAGAATTTGTAAATTCATTTAATTAACTAGATTATGGTTTGTCCTTCACCGTTAGCAAGTGATATTTAAATTTAAAACGCACTTTTGTAAAGAGGTGCGCGCCATGGATTTGAACCCGGCACCCCCGGAGTGAGGGGCTGGATTCTTAATACATAATAATATTATGACTGCTTAATACGTAATAATATTAAATATGAGCAATATTGAAAACATTGTAACTTTAAACGGATTATTAATGAGAAAACTGCAAACACTATGTTATCAGGCACACAATCGACTACCCACGAACCCCAACTGATCAATTTTAAACTTAACCCTTCTAGTAATACAGTATCATTTAGCTCACATGTGAATTTTAACTAGAACTACTTTCAATTTCCATGCCAGTGTGTGAAATCGTTTAAAATATAATAAGAGTTTAGGACAAGATATAACAGACATCTATATTACGATAATGTTGGCGACAAAATTTAACATAATTTAGCTATTATGTGGTTTTGAATACTATTGACGCGATATATTAATCATGTACGCCACGTAACTAGTCGGTTTGCTAAATGAAAGGACCTATCGTCTATTACGATACTTAATTCATTTTACAACTGAGCCATTCTTCATTGGGACGTTAGTTAGACATAGCAAGCATTCCTTATACTTATCTTTTTCTATAAACACTTATATACATACATAATAAATGCACCTTGTTATTTAAGAAAATATATTATTAAGTATGTATAGTTATTGGCCTGCGACGAAATAGTAGGAAAGGACGTCTCACCGCTGCTCTCAACGTTTTTTTGGCGAATATTGAGACTATGAATACAACCATCAGATGTGCAGTGATACGCCACCATAGATATTAATATCAATCGTCGATACTTACGAGTTTTAAATAAAATATATTATTAACACGGTTCTCTATAAAATTCACGGGGGTATATTTAACTAATAAGATATCCCCCATGTGTCGTCTGAGTAAATTGGACGTCCAAATGTTAAGTCTAGCCGAATTTGGTAGACAAACTCACCAAGCTACTAAAGGCTTTAAAGGTAGCGAAGGTTCTTTCGTCAATTAGATGGTTAGTTCTATTTGAAAATAGGTTTTATCCGGAACTAAAAGTATTAAATATATATGTAAATAAATTATTGTTAAAGATGGTGTCCTTGTATTTCCTGTTTTAACCCTTTATGGAAGGAATTTAGTAAAAAAACTTAATTTAAGATAATATAAAAGACCTTTAATTTATTTTCAACTATAATCATGCGTACTAATTTTTGTATTCAACCTTAAAATTTTCACTTCCTTCATATGTACCCCGAGAATTCAGGACTTTCCAAAAACACAGTGGCCTTGGCTTCTTCTTGGTCTTCGTTTGTACAATTCACATGTTAGCACCTAACATTCGGCGTACATCACGTTTCTTATGTTTTATAATACCTACAGATATAACGGGACATGACAGACAAAACCATAAAACTACCTTTTTATTTTTTATTTTTAAACGTAACTTCACGCCTATAAACCCCGAAGGGGTAGGCCGAGGTGTGTAGTACACTCGCACGGTTCACCAGTTACGTTTACGTCCCATGGAAGTGGTGGTGAGGCAATTGGCATACACCGAGCACAGATCCAGATTCTGAGTCATTACTAAAAATTCTAAATTAGAAAAATCCTAGAGTATCCAACCCGGAATTTAAACCCAGGACCCCCCATCGGCAGTCGTACTTGCAACCACTCGAACAACGAGCCAGTCATTGATCAAAGTTGAACTGTTGAACCTATGCTTACTTAATAATTAATTTATCTGTGTGTTTTATGTTACCCGAAAACTTAGCACTACAGCTTTAACCCTTTTGAATATTTAATCTCGTGCCACCCCAACCCACTAATTCAAACAGCAATGTACGGCACTCTGTATATAATTTTAGAATTCGTTTTACGCACATTTACTAACTTCTCTAATTATCTTGTGTACCTTATAAAACGTTGCATTTCTAAATACGTTAATAAAAGTAATTACATCACTTTGCGGATAAACGGCTGAAGTGTAAATTTTCCAAACAAACTGGTCTTAACAGTAAGTGACTCCGCACTGAGTACTGGCAGATCATTTTAAATAATACCTACAGATATAGTTCGCTGGAGCTAGTGGAAAATAAAATTGTAAGTTCAGAGCTTAAGAGATTTTACGGTACAAAACAGTAGAAGATCGAAGAAACAGACAATTACGTACAAAATTGATACGTACCACCACATAATAGTATAAATATTACCTTAACCGTGACCTGAATATATGGTAAAGGTTAAAGGTAAATTGTCGGTATTTTAGGAAGCACTACGACGCTCTTATTCCACACATCAGAATGCCATTAACGTGGAACCTGTAAAATGAGTATAGAAAAGCTAGCGTTTAAAGAATCCTGTATTTTCCACTAACACAGGTTTCGTGACTATACATATGTATATTAATTATTAAATTACATACCGATTTAACTAAATTATGGTCATTAATATCGTTCTTGGTTACATCCGAAATGGCCATTCCAAGGAAACGTCTGTAAACCGAGTAGATAAATAAATCGATCATCCAAATTTATTCAGATATTAAAATTACCCACATAAAATAGTGACCGTTAGTTAATTTCCCGCGCTTTGTTTAACTGGTTTTGTGCTCGAAGCTGTTGAGTGACCGAGTTTAGCCGATACTCCTATATTGTTTCAGTCTCAACATGAATGTCCACGATGTACAGTACCTATTCAATCAAATAGTTTCTACAGTATACATACATCGCTTTAGAAGTAAAGCTTCATTCATAAACGTGAAACAATCATTTAGACGACGAATTAACGATAAATCACGTTTGGGAGCAGCACGATGGAATCTTGTCCACTGGACCATGGAATATGGACCACGAGAAATGAAGATAAATTTCAAGGATTATAGAGCCCTTTGTTCGGGGTTAATTCCTGTAAACAGTGGTTGCTATTTTCTTGTGTGGATTTGAAGGGTTTCCGTACAAACACAAAAACAGATTAACAGCTCATCAACAGTTTCAGGTAGAACGTCGGCGTACCCTTCATAATTTTCCGACATAAAAAAATCATCTTTCCGGAAAATCCGACAAAAAATTGACCTGACTGTAGAATTTTCATCGTTAATTTAAAAAAGGAAACGTTATTATCGATACATTATGCAAACTCTCGTACCTTTTAATAAACCATGTAAAATTCTGCAGAGGTCACATTTTGATAAAAATTTAATTAATTTTTATTTTCCTACCTATTTCAGCTTTGACTCCATCAAATACTTAAATGGTCGGGATATAAGAATTTATTTTTATTTATTTTATTTTTATTTATCTACATAACTATTATTATAAATATTATTATTATTATTTATTATTATAAATTCTTAATTAACAAATAAATCAAATTAATTGTAGTATATTTTAAAATGAACATCAATAAACACATCGTTTTGTCTATTCCATAGATTATTATCATCGTCAACAGCCCATGAAGTACACCGCTGGACTTGAGCCTCCCCTGAACTGTTTTGCCTATGATTCCTACGCTGGGCATGCGTATTGGCGATCGCAAAGTACAGTTTCTCGCATCGCCAACGCTATAACTAGAGCATGTGTCTGAATGTTATATACCTATGTGTATTTATTATTGAGAGTGACGTGGACAGGCCGCGCCAGAACAGGTCATTTATAACGAAATAACTACATGCTTTATATATTAAAGGCATTAAATTGTTTGCATCACAACCAGTAACTCAATGGGAGATCCGTCCTTAATTACCGATGGAAGAAAATTTTAATACTCGTATTTCTCAAACTTCCAAAAAAGATAAATCCCTATAACAGATCTTTCTCTTTTCAATAGCAGTAAAACTGTACAAGGCGGAGCAAATTAACAATTAACATAAAACATATTACACAAAAAGCGATCCAAATTGTAAGACTGAAATAAGACATCAAACCTAATTGCTATTTGATACATTGCATTTCTATGCAACTACGTATGAATTCTTAAAAAATCCATGTGATTTAAAAATTTACATACAAATATGTAACTATCGTGAACCAAGCGATACATATTGCATCGTCGCTGTCAAGTAATACAATAAACCATGTTCTCAGAGGCTAGTAGCTGTGAGGAGTTATAAGCATATTATTGAGTGCACTTACCCGAGGCAAAACTTGTTGCCAGGTCGTTCACCCGTTTTTCGTGGAGTAATATCGTTAACGCAATACGGAGACGACACGACCAGCTGCGACGATCGTTATAAATAAATTTTGTAGCTTACATTACCTATTTATAACTTTCTTAACAATGTTCTAATTTATATATATTTATAAATTACGAAATTTACAATATATTTGTTAGTAATCAAATAAAATCGCAAAAAGCAGATCGACAAATACATAAACATCTTCAATAGACAAACGACAATAAATCTTAGAATATGGCCAATCATCAAACAATGGATGGCTGTCAAGGCGCCCCCAGTTAATCTATTTGGGTCAGGCAGAGGGGAGTATCCAATAGCTGTTCAAATACTTAAACGGTTTGTTAAGCACGCGGTGTTGCGTGCACGAATATAAGAGGCGAAGGGCGGTTAACGTGCTTCAAGTGTGTATACAGATGCGCCGAGCAAGCGTTGAGACATAATTGGAATTTTTATGATCTCGTAAATTTCAGGGTAAATATAAAATTCTCTTTAAAAATAAATAAAGATTCCGATTCTTGGCTGTACATGTAACCACTTGATTTCAATAATGTTTGATCTGTACCGATTTATAGGTACAAGCATAATGCAGTCAGAAAACTTATGGTCGGCAATTAACTACGGAAAATAATATAGCTTGCCGCCAAGCATTGAACCGTATCACGTAATAACATTCAGAATAAGTAAAAAATAACAGAGAATATGATAAAAATATGAATATATAAATTAAATAAAGTCTGCAATATGATAAACAAACAACTATAGCTTCATGTAAATGCATACATCATTTCGAAATACGTAATTTATACCACACTCAGAAGACAAACACATAGTTATAACACAAATATTTGGTCTGGATATGAATTGAATACAAAAACCTCTGATTCAGCATTAACAATTAGATAATCATCATCATCATCATCAGTCTACTCCCGTCCCTGCTGCACATAGGCCATAATGGCACGTCATTGAGCTCGATCTAGATTTGTCAATATTGTCTACTAACTTGAGTATTTCAGGCTAGAATTAAATATTTAGATTAACCAGTTTCTATTAGTGCTGTGTATATTAAACAATTAGGGATAAGTTGTTTCATGACCATCCAATATTCGTTAATTAATATTAACTGACTTACCGAGTATCTATATATATATAATATGTATTCTTAACTTATCTCAGTTATTTTGATTTGTACTTGATAGTGGTGATGACTTCATAGTATTATTAAGCAGTAGTTTCACTGATGTATAAAAAATATATTTCATGGAAATATATTTAATGTATTTAGTTGGCGACCTCCGTCGGAATAATCATTGCTGATGCCATATCTAATCATATCCAATATCAACTATGGTAGAAAACCGTCTGGCATATATTTGTTACGATATGTTTAAGTTTTCTAGTTTTTAATGTGCTTTTCATCATTTTATTCACTTCTACTGTACCAACTACTAAATTTATCTTGTCGTACTAGTTGATAACATATCGTGATGATTCCAATTTCTAAGGTATCGTTGGCCCGTCTTGTGTTCTAAATGTATTCATTTTGTACAAAGTTTAGAAGCGTGTCATTAATTTGTAACTGAGCGAAGTTGGTCAGTCCGCCTTTTGTCAGAAGGATCCGACTTGACTGATAAAGGGGCTTTATGATAGGCTATCCCTTTATCATCTCAGCGATCATTCGAAATGTTTTATAACAATGGCATTGTTACCTAGTAAGTTGATTTTCGCCAAATGTCAGACAAGGTGATTATATAACTGCTGAGAAGAATTCCTTTGTTAGCGTTAGGTTCAAATTTCATAACAGTTTTAATGGACAGCAATGAATTGATAGATTGGAGAAAATAAAGAATATAAAAGAGGAATTTGCACACTTAGTTCTAAGGATTCATTTCCCATAGGTAATCCAGTTGTCGGTTTAATCAACCACTGGGGATATTCGATTTCTGTCAAATTAAATCACATTCAATACCTCGTGCATGCATTGCATTGGTTGAGTTGGCTGAAATCTAGGGTTCAATATTATGGTTAAAGTTATCACAACCTCTGACAACTTAAAAATATATTTTACCTTTGATAAACTTTTAAGCCGTATAACGTGTTAAGTCATGTAACAATAGTACCGTGAGCTATTTAACGGTTTAATGAGACAACACAACGCAGTCGTGTCTTAATTATTGTAGCCTTCGTGTTATCGTAATTATTAAGTACTGTGAACATCACTTGTTTATGTATTCCATCAAAATTAATTATTTGTACAATTAGGCTTTCTGTACAAAGTATGAACGATTCCCTAAAGTAAGGTTTGCCAATCTTGACCAGAAAGCCACGCTACGGTCTTAACCTTTGTCGTTCTGACCGGGTTGAGGTTCTTGAGTAAAACAATAAATGGTAATTAACTTATATCATATTTTTTATAACATAAAGCTAAATATTTTTTCATAATATTAGGATAATTTTATTTGAGACGGATATAATTACGATTCGATAGCTAAAATATATAATAAGCCTTAACAACCCACTGCTGGATATCCCCTTGTTACTCCACGAGTCTTCCTTATACCGCCTTTGCACAGCATAACCTACAATTAATTGACCAGATATTGATCTTCTATACATATAATTATACCAATAAATTATTTATCCATTCGGAAACTGTATTTCAGATATCATTATGTATCTCTTTAAGAAATTTATTGAAGTTTACGAACCAGTTCTAGTCAAGGACAAACAGGCTGTATCTCGTTTTCCATCAGGTGAAATTGCAGTCAAACGCGAGCTTATTTTTACATTAAAAAACATAGAGTAAGCAAGCATTTAATAAAAGACAGATAATAAGACTGATAATAAATAAGACGAATAATACGTAAGACAGATAATAAATAAGACGGATAATAAATAAGACGGATAATAAATAAGACGGTAATAAATAAGACGGATAGTAAATAAGACGGGTAATAAATAAGACGGATAATAAATATGACGGATAATAAATAAGACGGATAATAACAAGACAAATAACGGATGCCTTTATGTCTTGCCAGTCCATTGCCACTTCAACTTACTAATTTTGAGAGCTATGTCGGTGACCATTGTTCTTCCACAGATTTCACCGTTTCTCGGATTTGTCAGGTAGAGAAACTCCGAGCATAGCTCTCCATAGCTCGTTGAGTCACTCGAATGACCGACAACCGTTGGGAAAGAAAGGTCACCTAGTGGCGACCACGTCTCGATAAAAGGACCGTAGGTCGCCCCCCTACCAGATGGTCTGACGATCTGAAGAAGACAGCAGAAAGCTGCTGGATTCGGAAGGCCGAGGACCAGAATGAGTGGCGCCGATTAGGGGAGGCCTATGTCCAACATTTGACATTGGACATTTAGAGGCTCACGATGCAATATTTGAATAATGTTACTTCTACTCATTCTCCATTATGTTTGAGTTCATATTAGTATGTAGCGTTAAAGCTGGTCCAAGTTACGGCTCCATTCATAAAAGGCTAAATATTTTGACGCATTGTTAAAACTTTTACAATATCCAAAGTCAAAAAGATTTGTATCAATCTGAACGATTCCTTCAAGTTTGTGTTTTATTACAATAATAACTTCGTATTGTTGATGTGATGTGTGTTGTTGTGTGTCTAATATGTACTCGCAGATACATATATACATATACTATTGTAAAACTCCAAACGTTCTTATTAAATGAAGAATTTTCTGGGGGTGATTTCTCTACTCTATTGCTGGCCCAATGCACCAAAAACTGTATTCATTTCGCCCCTTTTTATATGATTATTAGTAGTTTAGTACGGAATGGTTTTATAAATCTGTAAATAAATATTATTCATTTAGACACTTTGTAATTATTCAATTGCTTATTTTAACCATTATTAAAAATTGACAACATTCTGTTCAACGCCTGGTGCTGCCTCAATCGTTTGTCTGAAATACCACGACATTAAAAAATCACGACTATTTGTAACACCTGCTCAAAAAATAACCCTAATGGTGAATCATAACGATACTACCGGAAGTTTAAAAAAATTACGCTGAGAAAATGGGGACTAACCCGGGGCTAAAATACACTCTCTAGTTCTGAGAGCATATTTTATTCTAGTAAGATTACTGCAAGCTAAAACTGCGACCTTATTATCATAGATATGTTTAACGTAGCTGCATCGAATTTAAAGTTAATAGGTTCACATAGCAAAAAAGCGGTATTGATAGGACAATGTTTATTAACATGACAAGACATAAAACATGCTACATACTCGTATATCCAAAAAGTGATTAATTCAAAAAGCGACAACTCATGTTCGATCACTATCAACAACCCAATTAATGATACGTATTATTAATGAAACCCATAGGCCTGAAACGGTAGGAGGTAGCTAACGATCTGTAAGTGTGAGTTGTGCTACTATTGGCAGGAGACCTATCCATAGAAACGGAAGTATGTGGCTGATATTATGATGTTGATGATGAATTGATAATAAAATGTCTTTGCAGTTTTTACTCGATGTGTTAACCCGTGCTCGATTGAAAGGCAAAATTTTATATGTCACTTTGTTGCAATCACTTCTGTCTATCAAAAGATATTTTACATGCGAGAAATTATTTCACATTCATGAAACACACAATTTGTAAACATACATAAGAGAGAGCCTTATAAATATTCTTTTTCGCATAAAGGAATCAATATGCTTGAGTAGGAAAATCCTAAAAGACGAACGTTTCAAGAGAAAAGCCCCGGACCCGTGAGAGGGCACGAAAAAAAGTTTTAAGTGTGATGCCGGAAAACTAATTTGAGTTCAAAGGAATGAAATCTATTCAAAAGGATAATTGTTTTTCTTCGCTTCCAAAGTTCTATACAGTTTTTAAATAAACCAAAGCGTAAAGGACAAGTTAAAGTGCTGTGAGAACCCGTCAAAACCGGTTCAAATTATCTACACTCCTTACTCCACACTGATATAAAATTAACGAATGATCTAGAAAAACTGTTTCGTTATTAAGAGTACACAAGCTAAGAGGTCTGTGGAAAATGATTAGTGTTTTTCTAAGGTTCTGAAGGTTAGAGACGTAATTGGATAAAAATCGAACCGATCTTGAAAAGGTTAGGAGGGTTCACCCTCGTTAGATACATTAGTGTTTGTTCGCGGACCTCTCATTTATCAAATAATTTCTGTATGTCTGCTGAATTGTGAAGTACCTACGTGAAGCGATTGCTTACTTTTAAGATGGCCGCTGATGACAATTGCATTGCATTAAATCGTTGCCAACCAAGAACCATTTTCATTTCGAGAGTCATCCATTTTAAAATTTTTGTAAGTCCTGATTGAATGGTCTCTAGTGGCATATCCGCCAATCATTACTGGAAACCGTGGTTCCTGACTGAAATCATTATCTAAGACTAGAGATATTTTTTTTATCCTCAATCCGTTACATAATCTGTTACGCTTGAAAATCATACGAGAATTAGAATTTATGCATTTGTTTATTTCCATAATATATCTACACATGTCATAAAAAAAATCTACTTTATATACCAGAAATAATAAGCAACAACAAAGTAATATTTTGTAAGTCAAACTTAGAACTTTAACAGAACTTGGCACCCATCTACATACATTATTTTAAGCACTTATTTGAGCTTACTAGGTGAACCTTTACAAAGAACTTTGCCCCTTTTTCATATTTGTTTGTTCTGGCTTTTATTTAATTATGTAGAAACGTTACCCATTGTGTCATGCGTATATTTTTTCCAACAAGATTTAAAACTATGAAAGACGAATGAAATGTATATCATGCGGTGAATAGATCTGAAATCAGAAACAATAATATATTCTTAATTACTATTCCCTTGTTATCGAGGTACTAACAATTTTAATGCGATCATGTAACTGGACCCTTTTCCCTAATATTAGACTACATAAATCTTACCGACATTATTTTCCCCCGTCACGGCACTCTGTCCTAATCATTATAACGCTCCACCTCCATAATCAAATAATTAATTATTAAATAAAGCATCCCTAATAATTACCAACATCGCGGTCCTTTTTAATTAAAAAAATCCGCTTCCCACTTTGAGGGTCTGCGGTCCCAATCCCTGGTAAACACATTTAATTTTCCGAAGTATGTGCGTTTTTAAATCAGATATAAACTGCAAATAAGTTATAGTACAACCGCTATAAAGTTATATAGTAAGTACTAGGTAGCAATTTTCCCGTATTGTTTTCTAAGACATGTGAAATCTGACAAAATCCTATCGCAATTGCCCAGCGTGGCCTTAATCCTTCTCATTCTATAAGAAGACCCCTGTCAAAAAGTGGAACGATAACGGGGTTGATGTGATAAAATGATGCGAATATAACACAATGACATCTACTTTCCTTTTAGATACTTATCTTGTAATGCCATTACTGGCACGAAATATGTTCAGTTTTGCATTCGTCATTGTAAAGGGTACTGCGATCTTGATATATTTTTTTTTTTAAATATATATAAGCAATTTGGCAACGATTGTTTATAAAAGAGAAAAGGCGGAGATGTTCAGAGGACGTTAGATATGATGTTTAAAATTAAAACCAAGGTAAATCATATTAATATGGGTATGCATAACAAGATGGCATTTCAAAGGAGTGAGAACACCTTCATAACAGACGCCTGGCATTATTGAACTGTCATAAAATTATTGGTAACCAAACTTATGATAAACTGATATATTTATGGTTTCTGGCTCGGCAAGATTCTTGGTATCAATACTTCTGACTAGCATCTGGTGTATTGCTTGGTTGGGTACTAAATTTGAATGCCACGCCTGAACTTATGGGTAGATTTCTTGCCCATGAGAAATATTTGTATATTAAGCAAAAGTATATTTTTTTCGTCTAAATATAAAATTATCCCTTTAATAATGTTTTAATCAAGTATTATCAGCTGTCTACCTACTGCTCTGCTCAGTTGGAAATCGGATAGCCATATGTGAAATCATCCCCAAATATTATTGTTGTTACGCTCGTAAACATAAGTACTAAATAGTACGAAGAAAATACTAAAGAAAATACCCTTTTTTAAAAACTCTTGTTCACTGCTCTATAATTAAATTTATACAAAAGGCTCATGTATTATTCATAATAAAACTGACCATATTTCTTAAGCACTAGGTTTATTTTACATTGCAGTGGGTAAACATAAAATTGAAAACATTTCCTTTGTAATATTTTATCGTAGACATAATGAGACGAAATAATGAGGTAATTATGAGCTCTTGAAGATTTAAATGACAATTTTCTTCACAATATCAAGAATGCTTTATTTATATTTCCATAATAATAAACGAGAAAAATGCATGGATTTGATTAAAAAAAGATACCAGGTAGTTTCTATATCTATACCTTTGCATATTTACTTCGTACATTTGTTTGTTTTCTTATATTTTTCGATATTAATAAAATTCATGTTTATTTACATATATACTTACATATTTTTTTTAACCCATTGCAATTCTACTGTTGCAATACGGGTCTCCGCTTATATTGAGAGGGTTAAGGCCATAGTCTGCCACGCTGGCCAAGTGCGGGTTGGCAGACTTTACACACCTTAGAAATTTTTATAATTTCTAGGATGTGTATGTTTCCTCCCGATGTTTTCCTTCACCGTTAGCAAGTGATACTTAAATTTTAAAACGCACTTATTTAAAGTGGTGCACGCCATGAATTTGTACCCGGCACCCCCGGAGTGAGGGGCTGAATTCTTAACCACTAGACTATCAGTATTTTATTCGGTATTTATTTAATTGACCTCAATACATATTTGTGCATCTCGTCGTTGAATATTCTTAAGCACGACAGAGGTGACCAGGTCAATATGCATGTTTTAGTTAAGTACGTGTTCAGTGCGTTTATAGCCTTCGAAAGTATATACTTTCAATTCAACAATTATATAATTGTTTAGGTAGAAACGTTACATCTCTCTCTCTCTCTCTCTCTCTTTCTCTCTCTCTCTCTCTCTCTCTCTCTCGTTACGTCAGTTACCCCTTGCGAGGTAGGCAGATAGCATCAACTGCCAAATATCGTTAACCTGGTAGACTTGTCGTGCTTATTCATTGTGTTTAGCTAGTTGTAACTCTACTAAATCGATAAAGTGTACAATAAAATGGTGATGGATAATTGTTAAAATATCCACCAGGAGATGCGACCGTCGGTTCTTTACTTTCCACTTTTTATCACTGCAGACAAGAAATACTTGGAACAAAGAAAGCGTGCTACGGACTCGACACAAGACCGGGTTTATATATAAAGTCATAAGATAGGGGCAGAGGAGGAAAGTCCACCGTCTGGCGCGTTTGCGAACTGTGTTTACTTTTATTTATGTATGAGTTGTGCAAATGTTGACCCGCTGTGTTATCGGATCGCTTGCCGACTAACATTAGTATCTACGGTTTTTTTTACGCCACGTTCCATTCTAGAGATGGTGTATTATTTCTTTTTTGGCATTTTCTCGGCTCTTGTTTTATTAATAAATATAGAAACTCATCGCGTCGAGCATACGGCTGATTCTATTATTAATTTATTGTGTGTCATAACTTAGTCGTATAGGGCTTAAACAATATCGATCTATAAATTGCCGAAATAACTTACAAAATCCGATCGCTTATTCTATGACAAAGGTGTTTTGCAGAGCTCACCGGGCCTGGTGTGAACCAGGCCTCCTACTTTATTTATATCTTTAGTATAAAACAAAAATATGAAAAAAGGCTGAAAACATGAAAACTAGACATTTCCGATTACATACTGCACCGTATGATTCCCGATCTTAGTTAAAAATGCAGTGACGTCTCGTGGCCTAATAATTCCTATTTATGTATCCAAACACTAGATCGATGCGTGCTGGCATGAGCTGCAATCGATTCGATTCATTTCCATTGCCATTATCAGTATCCATTGAATATTCGTTGAACAAATATTGGCCATCAATCACGTCACGTGCTCCGCGACAAGTGGAACTTTTGCGTACGGTGTAGCACAGTGTGTACATGCATAGGCCAATACTTTATTACTGCGATTTTAAGCTGTTCCGCTGTTTATTATTGATAGCTATTTTGCCTGCACGATTTCAAAATCGTTTGCAGTATTCCATAGATGGCTTATTCTGACGTTTCCAAAAGTGCATTTAAACATGTTTCAAATTTAAGGGCATTGTAACTTTTTGCAAACGCTCTATTTTATTGTTGGGTATAAATAATTTCTAAACTGTTCAGTTTTAGGCATGAATTTTGTAATCTTATGTTATATCTTCACGGTAAATTTTGATATAAATGTTTTAAAGCTGAGAGAAATATAATTATGTACATATTTGGATGCTAATCATTGGCGAATCTGACACCATTCTGCATGATGATTGAGCAATAAAATTGCAGATAGCACAACTGTATTGATGTGCTCAAATCGTCCCACTTGTATATCAGAAATGTCGGATGTTGGATTTTCATATATTTCACGAAACTCCATGTACATATGTACTTTTTTATACGTAGATGTTATATACATGTACTGTCATGTCTTATCATGACATCTGGGCAATATGTCAGAATCTTGATACACTCGTGTTGCCTATTTACATATTATGCTTGACTCGCTCGCAGCTTTTTTGGACTCTGTCATTAAGAAAATTCTGGTTGAGTGTTTGAGAGAAGCGTGCGCGATGGTAGTTTCTCTTCCGATATTGTCAAAAAGAAATCACTGTAAAATATCCCTAATATCATACCATGCTCTTAGGTCAAAACGGTAACCTACCGGTTCTAAAACACCATTATCATGGACATCCAAATCCTTGGCTCCGGTCCCCTTATCTTCTTGTTAGTTTTTCGAATAGATTGTGCAATATGACACAAATTTATTTTGCTGCGACGTTATCATTATTTGGCCACGATTCTAAATGCATTTGCGTATAAGTATCTTGTATCAGTGGCACGGTAGATAATTAGGCCAAGTTTCAAATTCATCAGTTCCATCGCGAGCTGAGACACATTCGGCGCGTCTATCATCAGAATAATTATTCCTGCGTGTTTCGTATCTTTGCACGTGATGACTGTGTACAATGTTCATTACATTTCTATGATTTTCGTATGAGGATTTAAATGTGGGTATTGTAATTATTCATCTGATAAGAGTACCGTGTAGTATGTCTATTTTTGCTTAATATGTCCGATATTTTATTTTTTGATGTCGATATGTGTTGTGTTTCCTAGTAATTTATACTTCCATGATTTTGATAATGTCTAGGTAGTAGGCGCAGCTGTTGCAAGAAACTTATATTCGTCAATTTTTCATTTCTCGATCGCAGTAAGTGCTTGGCAAAATTATTGTCTTTAAAAAATGAAAACATTGAGTTGAATAGACTTCGGGGACAGATATTATGACTTTTTTTCCCGTATCACTTTCCGCGGCGCCACGAAGCCTGGCCTATATTTTAATATTCAAATTATTTTTATCTCGACCTTTATTGTATAATTTGTCTCTTGTACCTTTCTCTCTCTTTTGCTACGCCCTAATCTCTCCTGACATTATCAAATAAGTATAATAGTCCATTAAATATTCAGTAACATTTATAGAATAATTACGGAAAAGTAATTCTTGTTTTTACCTCTAATTATCATTATTATTATATTATCACGCCAGGTTCCCTGCAGGGTAGTCGGTGAATAACGACTGCCGAATATTTCCATTCGTACAGACCCGACGTGCTTCTGCTAAATTTATCATCCTCCTCATAAATGTTTCAATCATTAATTTAAACACTCGTGTGAAAAATAGAAGTAGGTATGGTAATATACAAATGATGTAAGATGAAAACAGTAGCGGCCCGGCCCGGTGAGCCACTTTCGTTCTGCGCGCTGTTCGCGTTCAGCGCACGGCAGGCGGATGTGATCGCCGCGGCTCGGCTGCGTGTGAACTGGACTGCGTAACACACCACTGTCGGCGTGATGGAAAGAACCCTTGCTCTGTCAACCTGAGGACCACGTTGTTTTTACGTGTCCGACGGTTAAGACGACGATAGTGAGGTTTGGTTGTCGATGTTCTTTACCTAAAGACTTTACCGTTAGAGACCTGGTATGATTATATAATAATATAAGAACTAAAAATAAAGTGTTAAAATCTCCTATATATAAAAACCGTAAAAACAAAACGGCTGCATTTCTGTGCCAACAGATACTGTACATTTAATAACTCTAATTGTGTTGGGGTGATAAAAAGTGGTGATCATAATGATCCTTCATCTAATCTCTGCTATACAGACCTCCATTCTGCTGGTCTTAATTATTAATATTAGGTATACTAAGCTTGAAGTAGGTACATCAGCGGACGAAGTAAGAGATAAAATTAGCATTTATGCGGGGTTGGGCGTTAAACGCCGTTAGCGGCGCGCAGGTAAATATAGCAAATGTTTATAGGTGACGGGCTGTTATTATTCAGCATCACGTATGTAATGTACGAGGCGAGTTGAACCTTCGTGTACACGTCGTGCAGTCCGCGCTGATGTGTAGACCTGTGTTACATCAGACGAAAAGAAAATAAGCGAAATGATAAAACGTAAAAGCAGACATACGTGCCACTGTGACATTATATTATGACACATTATTTTGACGACTTATCATTGAATGATAAGTACTGCTATATTTGTGGTATTTCCATGGCCTCGATGTACACTTGTTTTCTATAAAATTTATACATAATGATAATTATTATGATTATTATACCAACAAGCTGGGTACTTACGGGGTAGCAGACAGCACTAAGTGCAAAATATAACATTTCTTAAAGAACTGACGTGCTGGTTTCACATTGAACTCATTCATAGCTCGTAGCAGGCAAATAGGTCAAATACATAATTTGGTATATATCAGTTGTAGAATTGCACACGTCGCCCATTCGGGGCGCGGAAAAGCGCAAACAACTGCAGTTTGTGCACTGCAGTTTCCGTTTCTCTCTTTCATTGGCAGTTTTGGCTAGACGTTTCGATCGCCGTGTTCTTATGTAGACGATCAGGCTGGCACCCGCATAGATAATGCAATATGGGACGACCATTGTGGGGAGTTTTGAAAAGTTTAAACATCGTACGTATAAAATGTGTGTCATCTCTTATAAAGAGGAATTGGCTACTCGGTGCTCTTGTATATTGTTATGATAATAGTAAAATGTGTATACATACATTTTCAGAAAACGTCAAGAAGTTCTCTCAGTATCTAATTACATATTATTTGCTTATCACACTGTTCGCTTACGGTACTATTTTTTTTCAACCCATTACAATTCCACTGTTGGAATACGGGGTCTCCTCTCATATTAAGAGGGTTAAGGCCATAGTCCGCCACGCTGGCCAAGTGCGGGTTGGCAGACTTCACACACCTTAGAATTTTTTTTTTTATAATTTCTAAGATCTCCAGGTTTCCTCACGATGTTTTCCTTCACCGTTAGCAAGTGAGTGGTATGTAAATTTAAAACGCACTTTTGTAAAGAGGTGCGCGCCATTGATTTGAACCCGGGAACCCCGGAGTGAGGGGCTGAATTCTTAACCACTAGGCTATCACTGCTTTTAACCGGTGTAATTTTTTGAATTATTTTATAGTTATACCTAGATTGTTTTTTGTTTTTCATGTGTCTTGTACACGACAGTTTAAATATTCGTCTTCAACTCTCCTAATTTGATTATCGTTTATTTTATATTATAATACTTTATTTGTTCTTCTTAATTTAATTGTGAACTGATTTTGCATAATGAGATGGCTCTGCCACACGCCGCTGATATGTTTTGACAAGTCAAGATGTATGTATGTAGATTGGTAAATCTCTCTTGTGTTTTTACATAATTCTCATCTCTGAGTCACGAGACGACCGGTTGTAGCGCTTAATGTATTTTGCATAAATCCCAACAAAATCTTGTTTTCTCACGGCATGACAAGTTTCATAGTTTTGGTAGCTTGCATTTGCTACATACAACTTCTCATGTTTTAATTGCTATTCGGGTACGATGAACTTGTGTTTTTGGTGCTGGGAGTTTATTTTATCTTTACTTTATGTACCTATATACAATTTTTATACACTAATTACGTTAATTAAAGATACTACTACTGCTTCTCACCCATAAACTTCCAATAATCTATCTATATTTCCATCAATATATTTGCAAACAGTTGGGTACTATTCAAGGTTTGCGTCCAGAAGAGAACTAAGCGCAGTAAGGACTCGAAGCACGGGTGAGTAAGTCCTTGCGACAGCACGAATCTCAGGCACGGCAAACATTTCGTGCTTACCACTCCCGTTGTTATTATATACATAGATTCGACCCAGCGTCTCACGCAGATCATGCACGGTATAACTGCTACATGAAAGTTTGCATGATATTCCAATTTGATTAAATTGCAATAATGGTTAGATGTACATCATTAGTTTATCATCATCATCATCATCATCATCATCAGCCTATTCCCGTCCACTGCTGGACATAGGCATCTCCAATGGCACGCCACTGAGCTCGATCTTCAGCTCGTCGCATCCAACCACTGTCAGCCACTTTGCGTATATCGTCACTCCACTTAGCTGGAGGGCGTCCTACACTAAAGTTTGCCAAGACGCGGTCTCCACTCCAGAACACGTCTTCATTAGTCTATAGGTATATTAAATTTTGGGTGCCCATCTTCAAATGCTCCTTAATAGATAACATTTAAATAAATACGTTCACTAAGGTAGCGAGCCCTTTATCTCTTATTATATTTGTTATATAGAGTAAACAAGCTTTCTAGAAGTAAACACACCGTTACGAATGCATAACAAAGACACTCACGTATTTATAACCCGATACGGGCGTTTTGCAATAAAAAATGTGCGTACGCGTTATAAAAATATATTTTATTGTTCCCATTAAAATGTTTTATGTGTACATACACGACGCACTTTATGTTCAGTTACAAACAATATCCTATTAATATTTGCGACAAATTATAATAAAAACGAGGAATCGGGACGCGTGCAGACTTAATGTCCTTTAAATAATGAGATAATGAACTCTTATATTTATGTGTGTTTACTTTACCGATAATGTTTTTTTTTTTTGTATCAGACGATATTAAATAACTAGACAGCTTGATGTTAAGGTCATAGAAATGGGTCTAACTAAGGTTAAATAGAACCAAAGTTATAAACGTTCTGTGTGGCAGAGGGATGCATATCGTAATCTGCCACTGTTGGGTTCAGTCTGGATTAGATTCATTAGGGAAGTCTCCCAAAAGAACTTTAATTGTACTTAACATCAATGAATTATACGTATGCATTTAAATTAATATATGTACTTAAATAGTAGGTACTATTGGAATTTTCTGATTTAGAATTTCTAGTAGTGACTCGGAGTCTGGATGTGTACGCGATGCATGGCAATAGGCTCACTACCTATTCCATTGTGGGACTTAAACGTAACTGGTGAAACGTGGGAGTGTACTAATCTGCCTATCCCTTCGGGGAATACAGGCGTGATGTTACGTTACAAGTTTGATATTATTTTATTTCTAAGCTTCAACTAAACATACTACAATAGATTGTGTAATATCTTTGGTAGTTTAATGCGGTGCGACGCAGAAAACTAATTACGAATTCGCACCTCTTCAGACCGTAAGCTTTATGTAAATAATTTAATGCTTTTGTACTTAACCTGAAAACAGTTAAACCGTGTACTCCTCTCATCACTTAAAATTCCTATGTACGATCGATAATACGTTGTACTTCAAGAAAAAATATATGGACAAGTACAAAAATACGTTATTGGACACCACGTAGATTAAAAATGATTAAAATAATACACGATAGCAAGGTATGTAGAAAGTAGGTGGAAAGCAGTGATAGCTTAGTGGTTAAGATTTCAGCATCTTATTCCGGGGGTTCTGGGTTCACATCCATGGCGCGCACCTCTTACAAATGTGCGCTTTAAATTTAAATATCACTTGCTAACGGTGAAGGAAAACATCGTGAGGAAACCTGGTACAACTTAAAATGTATAAAAGAAAAAAATTCTAAGGTGTGTGAAGTCTTCCAACCCACCCTTGGCAAGCGTGGCAGACTATGGCCTTAACCCTCTCAACACGAGAGGAGACACACATTCCAACAGTGGAATGACAAATTGGTCGATTATTATTATTATATAAGGTATGTAACAATGGACAGTCTTAACCCTGACGAGCGATCTTTTCCTTCTTAGTATACATACTTTGTTACTAATAAATAGTTGATCAAAGACAAACCTCACATATAAAATTCGTTCTAGGTTCATATATGATATGTAAACATTCAATGGGGAGGATACAAAAGGACATTATTTTGGGTGCTGAATGTATTATGGGTGGGAATATATTCGGAGTCCAATGTTTCTCTCGCAACCATTTGAACAGTTAAAGAAATAACGATGAGAATATGAAGGTTATTATTTCAAGAAAAGGAGCTCTCAGCCCGTGTTTCGCTGTTATTACACGAATCTCGTTCTTAACTTGAAATTACGATTGTTTTACTTTATTGCCACTATTAATTTTGAGCGGGAATTTATATAACGAGATGATGTGACTTTTTAAATATCTTTTTAATTTTTTGCTTGCGATTTATGCTTCTATAGTTTAAAGAACTTTTGCTTGTTATTAAACTAACTCCGAATGTGCCGAAGATTTACTCGCGGTCCGAAAATTTAAAAAAGGAACAAAACGGAAGAGCATTGAGAGCGAGCGATGCGACACTGTGTTTCGGAATGTATGGACTGGTGGGCGCATGAATGGTGCGCGCGTGTTCCTCTTGGTAACTAACAGAAAGTTTCTTGTCTTCGCCCAATCAACATGCATTGTTATCGGTTAAAATTTTATATAAAAACTTAAAAAACTTCTATTCCATTGCATGTAGCTGTTGGAGAGACATTTAAGTCTTGGAGAGAAATTTTGTACGTAACTCAAATAATTTTTCTTTAGCAGTATTTTTTTTGTAAAAATTTCATTCCATCGTTTTTTTATTTGTTTGATATTAGAATATTACAGAAAAGAGTTAAACGCACGTCACTTTTTTAAATATTTGCATTGTTGTTGATATTCATTTCATCGTATCATAAACGCCTCATATATATAAGGTCAGTAATTATTCTATTAATCAAATTGATAAGTTTATTTATCAGTTCATAATAATGTGAATCAATATAACCACGTTTTAAATGTAACTAGGCTTTCAATTAATTGTAATTAAACTGTAACCAGAGTTACAAGCGGACTGTAACCGTGCGCGGGACTGAGTTTGTTGACTGATCTGTCGTTAAACAGGTTATGATGTAACAAAATGGCTATTCACTGGCTTGTTCCACCGCGGTAGACTCATCGATGGTTATTTATCTGTCTAATGTTGGTCTAGTTCTCGTTGTAAAATTGTCATTCTGATAAATCACTTCTTATTCTGAGAAAAAACTTCGGAATCAATATTGGAACGATAAAAAAGGTTGATGATGATAATGACGAGGTTGTTGACGATTATCATGATGTGCCATCTAGTTTAAAATATTTTTCATAAAAACAAATAGAAAAATAAAACAAATAAAATAAAATTGTTACTATTTGTTCCGCTAACTCCTTACTTTCTTAATAGTTGCACGGCGTTAGTTTAACATGTGTCTTATGTAGACGTACATAAATGGCTATTACCGTGTAATGCTCTTACCATTTATCTCCATATTTACGAGGTTCTAATACGACGTCGTGTTTTAAATATTTTGATCTTGACATCTCATAGGCGTTAATTGATGATATATTGAGACTACCGGTGGCGATTTGTGTTTGGAGAACTCGTTTAATTGCATTTTGTAAGTAAATATCATTACATTTATGAAGGTGGAAGGGACATATTGGGTGGGCTTTGGAAAAAAGAGTCATCACCAAAAACAAACACACTAAATTGAAATTGTTTTTTTAATTGTTTTATGTATCTTAGTAAACATAGCCAAGTCTCGGCACTATAATGATTACTAATAATAATGACCATTTCATGAGGTACGTTTTGGAGATGTATATATAAAAGAAGAGTTAAGTTAATAAGAGACAATAACAACAAAAGCCATCGGCAGAGCGTTTCGACGAATTATAACCATATAAGTTTTTGCGAGCAATGAATGGGAAACAAGAGTAATCCGTTAAAAAAAGTCCACGAAAATCATAACTCAAACAACCCATTGTACGGGCCGCCATTCACCCGTCCTCTTCAAAAACTGGCAACACTACTGACAGGTGTGTTCCCGTCGTGCTCCCTTTTTTTTCCAACGTCCGTTTCATACAATATATTTGAGAAAACGACCCAACCGATACCAAAAACTGCAATGCAATTCTAATCTTTCACCCTCAAAATAAGGTTTATATTAGACCAGTACAAATTACAAAGTGACACGAGAGCAACATTGAATGGTACGTTTCCCTTACGTCGTCCTGCAACGGTTAAAGAATGGGGCCATTGGAAAATATGTTTTATGGTACTTAAAATACGTTGCAAATTCGTATGAACAAGCTAATGTGTATCATATATCGGCTATAATTGTGTTAAGTTTGGTTTTAATTTATTTTGGGATACAAAATCAGACCCTGTTATTACTTGCGACTGGAGTTTAATGTGATACAGGTCTTAACACTAAATTTTTAATTCGTACACGATCAATTTGTTGGTAGACTGCGAATTTTCATGTTATCTTGATCTCGAACATAGGTCGTTTGTATTAATTTGTTTAGCCGTGATCTTTAATTCTATGGCAACACAGCGAATGTGTATTTTTTATCTCGAAATTTTAAGTTTCCGGCTATCTCGTACATCCTGTGAAACAAGTTCTTCTTATTTTGGTCTTGTAGCTACACTTTTTTGTTCTTGTGATTTCTTGTATACATTATGTCAATTTCGTAACAGCATACGGCTATAGTTGATGGATATTAGATAGAATGAAGTGTTACCTATTAATTTATAAGTCGTACATGTTGATATAAATTTGTTTAGTGTTAATTTGATGTTTACAGTTATTATTAATATGACATAAAGTAAATTCTTTGCAGCATTATTTACAAAATGTTATAACATTTTATTATTATCATTAAAAAACTGTATAACGTTAAAAGGATCGCTTTTAATTGATTTGAAGGATTCCATTACTTATCGTTTCCTTAAGTGTTTGTGTGTAACGTGTGACGACATTATAGATTCACATTTGAGTTTTGGACTAAAATTAAATTTTACATGACTAAGTTTAAATATTAATATTAACTATGATTAGGTTCTATGTACTTAGTATAATACATACATAGATAATATAATACTAGTAATACGTACGTACATATATTTAATTGATCTAGTTACCATTAATTCTGTAATTAACGGTTGATTGTGTGCAATGATAATTGTATTACAAATGGCTATAATTATATCTACTGATTGTATTTATTACCGAAATAATCGAATAACGATTATTGTGAAAGCAAAAATAATGATTCATTATAATAAAATCGATTTTAATTATACCTAAGTCGATATATTCGAATAATATTAGGAATATTTTTTTGTGGATTTAGGTACATGATTATTTGCCACTGTAATCTACCATAGAGCATCAGTACAAGGGTTGTTGAGTAAGGATTTACGGACCTCAAAGGACCAGTAAAGGTATATTAGAAGTGACGAAAGTATACGTGTTCATGAAAATATTATAACTTTATTTCTCAATTTTATTACTTGGAGAGGCATAAAGTTGCGCTATGAAAAGCCAGAGCATAAATCGCGCGGGAAAAATGTTGTTTTGGTTTTCTGTCCATAATATAAAATTGAATTATATGAAGTGTACCTATATGCTATTGAAGTTTAGTACGCCCATGATATTTTTCCAATGATATACGCGGACATAAGCCTGGCCGAAGGCGGGTGATGTATTGGTCTGCGGGGGTGTCACACGATCCTGTGCAGACAACACATTTACCGAAAACGTTTGATGACACAAGATCTGACTTGTGTGGGGAAAACTAAAAATATATTTTGTGATACTCGAAGCTATTGTTTACGCGCATCAAGAGGTGAAATGCTTTGTTCGGATCCTGGAGGAACAATATTCAATTTTATTCATCCATTTTGTAATGTAAATTTAAAAACTAAGGGAAATACTGTAATCACCGAAGCACTAGCAGTAATCCAGTATAAGGGATATTGCTGTATAATTTGATTTGGGATATTTTTTCCATGCTATTTTAATATACAAAATGTTAATTACTGACATATATATAAACTGTTGGTCCAGCAGCGGTCGACCATGGCACATTAGAATATTAGATTTGAACTTTTATTCAAGTTCTTATATCGAAGATTATATCTCAATTGGTACTATTATGAGTACAACTTAGTTAGTAACTAGGGAATAAATATCTTCACAATATAAAGCTAATTTCGAAACCTGTTTAAGCTCCACAATTATTAGTCGAATGCTGTCTTGTATACGGTTTTGGTATATTGCGAAAGGTTGTAATTATGCAGCAAAGCGCATTGGAACTACAGTTCAATTTATTTGCAGATGACGGAATCGAGCTTCCAGATCCGATGGCCTTTACTGGAGATAGATTTGAAAGGTTTACTTTACTTACTTTGCGCAGTAAAATGCCAGCTTGGCAATTAGAAATATCTTGGCAATTATCTTGAAATGTTTCATGAGTTTCGTTCCAAGAATTTGTATATCTTACCTCATTTCCTACACGGCTCCTGAAGTCGTTCGTTAGTGAGGTAAAATATTCCTGCATAAAATTATTTGTTTCCTACTTCAAAGCTTCTTTTACAATTTTCGTACTGTTAGTTACTGTAGCTTGTTGTACTCATTGGTAATTTTAAGTAATATTGCCATTTTACTCAACTAGTCAGATTTACAATGTGACCTACAATTGCTTAATAATTTGCAATAGTTTATTCGCTGGATTTGGGTACCAATTACAGGGTGTAGGGTACCCTATAATTATTGCTTAAATTGGGTTAGTTTCTGTAAATACCGCTTAGAATTTAATACATTAATATTACATATCGTTAATATGACATGGCGCTACAAATTATAGATATAGCAAGTATCTTGATGATAAAGAATAGTCCGAAGAATGCTTAGGGCATTCAACTATCACCAATGTGGGAGGAACATTTGCATTTGGAAGACAAAAAGTAGGATGTGCTCTCTAAAGCTGATTGATGTTTTATATCGTTCAATCAAATTAAACGAGTTATTGGTTTATAAAGATATGGTGTGAATGCTATCAGATTAACAATAAATAATATCATTAAATACGAAAGTGGATGACAAGACCCGCATAGCGGAATATAACTGGCGGGTCTTGGGGGATGTCTATATTCAGTAGTGGAATAATATTAGTTGGCGAGACGATGAAATATTACAGATGATTTTTATTATTTCGAGATTAACTAGCGTAGTGCCATTAAATTTCCTGTATAGGTGCTTGTTTTCGTTCGATTTGTAACTTGAGATTATACGAATAAATGGAACAGTGAGCTCCATATTATACACTATGCGTGTGTAACATAACGACTGTATTCATATATTTATCCTTTCATACTGTTATCTGTAATAATGAGTTGTTTGATTACAATTCTATTGTCTTCTAGACTAGTATATCTTTCAATGCGAACAACAGTTATAAAGAATGATAAAGGAAACAAAGAGTTATCTTACAAGCAATTATCTCAATTTACTCATTATTGTAAATGGTCAGTTATCGAACTGATTGTTTGTTACAGATCTAAACGAGGCTGATATAATTACACTAAGAATTATCGGAAGTAAATACCTACCTACTACTAAATAACTACCTATTGCCATAAAGAAACTACAACAAAAGTTCAGCATTATTCATTATTATCAGCCTGCTTCTGTCCTCTGCTGGACGAGTAGGCTTATTTATTAGTGCGCCACTGAGCTCGATCTTCAACTCTTCGAATCCAACCGCTGCCAGCCAATTTGCCTATCTCGTCACTACACCTAGCTGGACGGCGACCTACACTACGTTTACCAAGACGCGGTCTCCACTCCAGAGCACGTCTACTCCAACGGTTATCGGTTCTGCGATAGATGTGACCAGCCGGCGTCCATTTCAGCTTGCTAATCCTTTGGGCTGTGTCAATAACTTTTAAAAAATAATTGATTTAATTTCAATAAAGGTTAATTGGTCAGAAACGTATCACTAAATAAATAACAGTAAAATATTTTATGCTGTTACGAATTTTCTCCAAAAGAATTGCCGAGAGTTACTGTATAATTGATTACCCGTATTTCATCCAGAGCTTTCTGTTTTATCCGCATTACTCAATAAAGATTAACCGTTTATTTGATAATGTTTTAATTCAGATTATTAAACTTTTACTTACTCATTGATTGCACAGAACATCTATAGAGATAAATAGCGGACATCGTCCTTACAAAATGTTTTAGTAGTACGTAGGTACATATATTTAGGTAAAATCCGTTAAATTTTATTTCAGTGAACTATTTGATTATTTGAATTCGGTTAGTTGATAGAATTGAAGTATCTGGAGATCGTCGCTCTCAGCGGTCCGTTAACCCTCTGCATTAGTTTCAAGTGATAAACGATTTACGATAGCGGAGCAAGGCAAATCGGAAACAAGGCCGTCTTGGTAGAGTGGCGTGCCCCGAATAGTGTTAATTACGGAATCTTTGCCGCTTTGCCACAGAACCTCCGCGCCGGTCATTAACGGTGCTATGGAGGATTAGAGGCGTGCGCTAACGCAGCTGTTGCACGCACCTTGTGGATCTAGGTAACATCTGTTCGTAGACAAGTTTGCAATAATAGTGGAATGTCTATCTTGGAGAATCATGTGAAATTGCATCGCGCTCTTGAAATTAGCTACACGTATTAGAGAATTATATAGATGTGTTTGAAAACAGCATTGCCTTATTAGTGTATGTTTATCATCATCATCATCATCATCATCATCATCAGCCTATCTCAGTCCACTGCTGGACATAGGCCTCCCCTAATGAGCGCCATCGCGTATGTTTATAATTTTTGTAATTAAAACACTCGCATGCTATAATTATTATACTGATTATAATCTCTTTGTGCGTGGTGTTTCATCAAAATGTCTGATTTAGTTATTGGTGAATGAATATGGAAGCCGTCTATATTTTGATTCAATAAGTAATTCACTCGTGTAGCTTTGGTTGAAGATAATTTCGATGGAAAGCTACTGGCGTTTCACTTAAACCACAAAAAGATATTCACGTATTATCGCGTCAAGATCTGTTCTTCATTGCAGAACATTTTTTCACTTGAAAGTGAGCGACAAAAGCCGGTAATTGCAATGTGGGCAATCAAGATTTCTTTCCGGCGTTAGACCGTTGTCGGTATTTCCATCTGCGAATAAAATACACGTTTTGCATTTTGCCGTTACCAGAGTAATACATGAAAGACTTTCGAGTATAATTTGACTTCGATAACTATCATTTTACCATTAATTTGATACATGGAGCATCTGTCGTTGTCCTTGCATAATCTCGTATAAGACGATAAGGATTGTCATCAGACTACGTACCTAAAAATTCGTCTATTATTGTTGTTAAGCAACTTTAATATTTGTGCTGAATAATTGTCGGACTATCAACATATGTACAATATATATTTAGGTATTCTTAATAATAGGTGTTCATCACGAATGTTACAATTTCTACCTGAGACGTTCAGACATGACTTTTTATCATTAGAAATAAGATTGGTACCATTGTAATTTAATTTATTCGTTTTTTTTAATGTACGTAGTTGTACTGAACTGGATGCAAAAACAGAATGCTTTTAAAAAGCCAATTCTTCTATCTAAGAGCTTGTAAAGTTTTGTTGACGTTTTTGTGTACGCTTATGCTCAGTGGCCAGGAATGTTCACGGTCCGCGGCGCCTTTCGTAACAGTCTTCTGAGCTATTGCGAATGTTTTTATACGAACACTAGGCAATGCTCGATACTTTGGCCGCGTTTCAGTGAATCATGTTCGACTAAAGAAAAATGATGTCATGTCGCTTGAAGAAATATTTTAATAGCTTTTAGACTGCATCGACAATTCTAAAATGAATAAAATTTTTCGATATGCTCATTGCACAGAAATACAATGTAACAGTGGTCACAATGAGAATGATAGTGTATAAACAATGGATGGTTTATTGTGTATAACCGCACTTGAAGTGTAACACGGAAATGGTACAAACAGTTTTTAATATGTTTCTTCACCTGTGAGACATTTACAGACGCACTTTTACTACAGTTTTATAATAGTGTATATGCTTTAATGGATTCGTTACGGACGGAGCGCAGATCGATCTAGTTTTTCTAATTCGCTGCTGCTGTTTTGAACCAATTTACGTTTACGCGATGACATGTACTGTTTTCTACGTATTTGTTAAAAAATCCGTTAGATAGGAATTCTTTAAACGAAGCTATTTGGAATGTTTGCTATTTTTTAATATCGCAACGACGGTCTCGAATAGTGTAAGTTCCAAGAATATCTGCAATCGTCGGGCAAAAAGTGTTTGTTCCTGTATTTGGGCTGTGTCGCTTAAGTTTCTGCTTAATCGAAATTAAGTTTAATTCCCGGAATATCAACGTAATAATGGATTATATTAGCAATCTTCTTTATTTATGACGATTTTGTTGATGATAGAGCTGTACGGTATTACAACCTTTGTATTTACTTTACTGTATCTGAGTAACTGCATATTACATGAGTATAGAGATGCTTAGTATTATATATCCGCTTAACCCACATAAGCTTTTTCTGGATGTCAAAGAGCATACATGATTTGAGCCGATTTTTGACCTGTCCATGAGCTATATGTATCGAAATAGGAATAGAAAATCCAGGATACAGATACAGAGATTAATATGATCAAAATCTATTCAACAAATTCCTTTAATAGTCATATTAAGAATGATCATTAATTGCGGTGTGATATTATTTATTATTATGTTTATAACTTGTAATTATTATGTTTATCGATGATATTTAAAGATGATACGATCAATATAATCAAAATGTATTCAACGAATTCCTTTGATAGTCATATTAAAAATGATCATTAATTGCGGTGTGATATTATTTATTATTATGTTTATAACTTGTAATTATTATGTTTATCGATGATTTTTAAAGATGATACGATCAATATAATCAAAATGTATTCAACGAATTCCTTTGATAGTCATATTAAAAATGATCATTA
>DWMG01000021.1:0-34003 GCA_018244855.1 Elbella merops
TACTTAATCTTACTACGTCTTAAAATGCCGAAATTTGTGTATTTAAAGGTTATCTTATAAATTCATATGTTAAGTGCAAGTTAAATTCTCAATAAAAATAAAAGTTCTGGAATCTAGAAAAATACATATTTTTTAGTTATTACATTGATATAAGTCCGCTATTGGTATATCCGCCGTTTAAAATGTCTATTGTTAATTAAATTTTTAAGTTTTATCTGCGCTTCAATTCAAGTTACATCGATACTGTAACAGTTTTAAAATATGATGTATTTGTCTAATTTTAAATTTAAATTGTTTTCAGGGCGTAAGCAATTGTAAATGTGAAATACAATTGAAAATGAAATTTCATTTGTGAAAGTTAAAACGCGTTGCTGCTCTCAGTTGTTGCCTTTTTTGAGTTCAGACTGACAGTTTACGAATCGTCAGTAGTTACTTATGAACAGAGCGTCAGACGAAACTGTTCGAGTATATGAATAGCGAAATCTATATTGAAATGTTTGTTTATTCTGATAAGCACATATAATAGATATAGGGAGTGTAACAGATAAAAAAATTAACTTAGAATATGAAGAATAACTCTGCCTACCCCTTCGGGGATCATATGGGTGATGATACGTTTTTTTCATGTAAAAGAAAAATTCAGGGTTCTCCTTTCAGAATGAGAAGTGATAGCGCCATAGTCTGCCACGTTGAGCAAGTGCGGGTTACAAACTTGACATGCCATATATAACGTTATTGAAAACTGTAAGATTCACTATTAGTGATATGATGATAAATAAATCTATTTTTAAATATGTATACATAGGTATAATTTTTGAACGAAGTGACATATTCTGCCAAATTATAGGATAATAATGTCTATGTTACATAGAATATAGGTTAATACGATACACGTTCCGTGTTCGCTGTTGCATATCATTCCTAATTTGATTTCTAGCTGGGACGTATGAAATTATTTGCATTGTGTGATTATGTAACAACACTCATGTTTGTGTTAATCCGTTTCTGTTGCCTTTGCTAATAGGGTTGTCTAAAATTGTCGCTCCAAACCTATAGATTGTTATCGAAGAAATCATTATTACATAATAATATTACTAGTTCTTCCCATGTACCAGTACCTACGTGAGGGTACGTAGAAACTTAGTTCAAAAAATGTTAAGAAAACGTAATATCACTGTAATCTGCAACCTCCGAAGTAGTCTCTGTAGACTGTAATATTTGAAGCGGTAGACAGAGAAGTATAGTATATTTTCACGTTTCATTAGTGACGTCTACGTGCCACCATAGACAAGGGGCGAGGCTGTTGCTATACACCGGAGACAGAGCAAAAAATGTAAAAAATATCTATATAAGTATATATATGTACTTACTGTATTAACTATCTCGTTTCCATAACATAGGCTCTGCCTACTTTGAAATCAGACAATCATGGATTTCTCTTCTGAATGAGAGGCTTAAGGAAATAGTTTGCCACGCTGGTCCAGTGTGGGTTGGCAGGCTTATGGTATTTACGGTTCTTCATGGTATTTTATTAAGTATTTGATATCCAACACAGAATGAGTAGTCTCTTTTTATTATACTACGAACTACGGTACATCCTTATCATGTCGAGATTGATTTCAGCATATGAAGTAACATTTTTGTTTGCAGATCAATATTTATGAAATAATACATTAAATTAATAATCTGAAATAAATTTAAAATGGCCATGCTCATAATGACTTAATATTGTCTAATTTCAGCAGTTTGGACATTAATCCTTCATTCTGGGGATCTGGATTTCAAATCCTAGCACAACATCCTAGAATTCATAAATATTGTACAAAATAATTCTTTATTTTCAAATCTAAGACTGATTAACGTATACCAAACCAGACCAGCGGTCATTCTTAGAGGAGACCCACGTTCAACAGTGGAATGTCAGAAGAGTTGATGATGAAAAATTTACGTAAATGCATGCCCATTTGAAAACGTTTCAATCTGTCGTAAAAGTTTTGGCTGTGGAAGTATCAATGTTTTGCATATCTATTTTGTCTTTAAGTAACAGCATTCCTATTTCAAAATTTATATAAGAAGGATGATACAGCAAGACGCCATGTATTGTTACTTAGTTCTGAAGGATAAAACGTGTTTGAATTTAGGAGCAAATTAATTTATATTTAATTATACGGATATTTATAGGCTGCATTTACTTTTTTAATATGCATTTGTTGCCGATAACGTAAATTATAGTAGATTTATATTCTTACGAAAATGTATCAGAAAGTGATGAATAAAATGAGGAAAATTAAGATAACGGTGATGCGGAAGAAGCACGCCAAGTGTGTAAGCATAGAGAGACCTTGTAAGGCACCTGACGTGGTGGTGTAATAATAATAAAATCTTGTTGTATAAACTATTCATCATACGAATGAGATATCGGTGAGATATGTAATTCTGGCACATTACGCCAATGGCTGGAATGAGGACGTCGTTCTATAAATAAGTCATATCTCGGTCCACGGGGGGCTATGACAACCCTACTCTTCATCCGTCTTATCTGTAGGGAATGTTAATTTAGGCATAAGATGTCGCATATAAATATTTATTACATTAATCCTAATATAAATATTCAAATCAAATGTGCCAACCGTAATACTATATATTAAACATTTCATAGATTTGAAGATCCAAATTAAGCAACAAATACATGGAGTGAGAAGTGTAGCAGAGTACGAAACTAGACAAATGCATTACCTTGTGTATTGGATATTAGAGGAGGTGCGTTCGTTCCATTTTTCCATTCTCCATTTACTTTATTCTTCATTCTCTGTTCCATTTACTTTGTTTTAGCAGCGCATCGAATGTTTCTTTATATCAAACAAGTTTTATACAGGGTGTACAGGTTCTTTCTGATTGCGGACAGATTATTCAAAATACACCAGTGTGGCTCATTGTTGAGGACGCTGAGTGCACTTTGCATAATTGTGACGAGATATAGCGGAACTTTAGCAAATTTCTCCCAAGCAATCATATTATTATAATCACGTATAAGCAACCAGCACTCTCGCGGTGAAAATGGTTTTTGATAGCATCCATTGCACAGCCGCTACCATAAAATAATATTAATGGATATGATCGGTGAAAAGCTAGGAGAGCTTGATTTGTGTTTTCATGTCAAGGCTGGTATTGTTTCAAATATCAGAAAACGAAGCACGTTCTTAGTTCGACGTGTTCCGAATTGTAATGTTTAACGTATTCAATATTTTTTCTTATAAAACCAATGAAATATTACCTAACCTGTTATTGATTTCACTGACCTGTATCGCTGAACACCGCAACGAAATGTTTGTTTTAATACAATGTTATCTTTCGAGCGTTCGGAATTCGCGCTTACAATTTGTTTTCTTTCGTTGTTGAAAGTTATTTGAGCACAAAAAACCTGCGAGCGTCTGCTTCGCCGTTGCCGCAAAGATTTGTATTAAGAGCAGAGAACTCTATATTTATAACGAAATTAAAAAGCTGGAATACTGATTGTACGATAAAAAATGAACTTTTCTTGTCGTTCCAATTATTTTATAATAATTGTAGTTATTATTTTTATCTTGAAGTCAGTTTCATTACGGGATAGGAGGAGAGAATGGAATTCCAAATATGGACTTGTTTTATCTACATACATTTATCATTTTCTTTGTATAATAACGCCAGTTTCAGTGACATCAGAATCTCCCGTCAGTCACTATCTGACCTATTCGGTCAAGATAGTTCAGTCTTGGTCTCCCTCGGTACCTGCGTCCATCTACAACGACATTCACAGTCTTATTATGTCACAAAAATATATAAATTATTATAACTTATGTATGTACTCGTACATTATAACATCTTACGCAACTGTGACCGTTTTTTGGACCCATTATTTTGGCCATTCATACAGCTAAACACATATTACATGGCTGTACAAAGTTGTGCCTGGCCCTGCCTTTGGACATGACATGTCTCTTGAAAACGGGGTTGGGTCACTATAAACATGTGATTATATGTATTAAGAATTTTACAAATAATTTAGACATGTTCGTATAAAAATATGTTCGTTCTTTCGAATATATTGAGATGTATATTATTGTTCTATAAAATATTTTAAAACATACTGATATTTGTTCTTTAATATATTTTAAACGTATCCCAGTTTCTTTTGTAAACTATTTTGAAATATACAGGTATATCTAAGTTTGTTACATAAAACATTTTACAATTCAGAAACGTTACTTTGTACAAACTGTTTTGAAATAATATATTTCTAACAGATGTTTTGATATAAAAATAGAATATATTTGGTACTCTGTTCTGTCTGCCTACCCCGTAAGGGGCTTAGCGTGATAATATAATAATAATACAAATGGGAATAGACAGATGTAGGCGCACATAGTTTGATCAAATCGGGGATGTCCTTAAAGCAGGTCGGGTCATATTTTAAATGAACCTCAATAAACGAACATGTATGACGACTTTAATAAACAGTAGAAGCGAAAGAAGTCCACCAGGAAGGAAGTAATTGGAAATCCTTTGCCTCTGCCTACCCCTATGATAATATGAATGTATGTATGATAATAATATAAACCAGTATCATGTGGTAGGTATAATATAACTGGTGAAATGTGGGACTGTAGAAGCCTAGCTTCTCTGCCTACGCTGTCGAGGAAATACAGGCTTGACGTTATATATATAAAAAAATCTTGTGTCGTTACATATAAATATATATATATACAATCAAGCAACAATACTGTGTTGCAGGTTAGACTATGAGGAAATTGGATGAAACAATGTAATATTTTGGGGTTTCACTACAACCGGTACGAACAGCCAGTTCTCTGTTTGGTAATATATTTCTGTTGCAATTATTTATGACTGCCTCGATGGTTGAGTGGTTGCAAGCGCAACTGCCGATCGGGAGGTTCTGGGTTCAAATCCCGGGTCCGGGTACTATTGGAATTTTCGTAACTTGGATTTGCTAGTAGAAATGTCTAGTTGTAGCTCGGAGTCTGGATCTGTACCCGGTGTATGGCAATAGTCTCACCACCTGTTACGCGATGGGACGTAAACGTAACTGGTGAAACATGTGAGTGTACTTCTCTACTCTGTCTATCCCTACGAGGATTACACACATGATATTACATTTTAATTATTTATTGATATCTGTTTGTATTCTGAAAAGTCTTGTGCCATATACACAATTACCTTATTCAAATGGGATCAGAATCGTGTTACAGGAATAACGTAATCATTTATTATATGACGGCTGAGATGTTCTTTTTGGGTGCAAATTTGTCTTTCTTTTCTTTATTGTTAGAATGATAGACTAAAGAATGACGTAATAGGTACCTACATAATGCGAATTTTGATGAATGCGTGTGTTTGAGAGTCAAAACTTTTCAAAACCATTATGTGTAGAGATATAGATATACGAGTATTCGTAGAACATGTACTCTACCATACTTTAAGGGATTAATCAGTCTTTGAGGGATCTAATGTGATAAAATAAATTATTCTTACAATTGGGAATGTTGTGATTTAATAAGTAAATTTCCAGTGCAGATTGCAGTGGTCGGCGGGAAATCAGATTTGTTTTCACTACATCTTTGTACAAAGCTTTTGTTTTAAACTGAATAAGAGTTTATTCAGTTACATTTTATTGCAAATTTACTCGCTTATTCGGAAATTCGGTCCCAAGTTATTTTACGGAATCTTCGATCGTTATCGAAAACTATTGAAAGTGAATTGAGATAAATTGCATTTATTCTGAATCATTTTGGTTTAAATGATAACGTGTTTACATCTGATAGCCCAATGTTGGGCAAGAATTTTCACTGGTACTGGATAAGACATGTACCCCTACATGCTGAATTAAAGCTTGTTGAAAAAGAATACCAGAATGTTTAAGCAGCACGTGAGATCTGTAAAGATACCTAGAAATATTTGGCATTCCGTGCTCTCCGCCTATCGCTTAAAAACCTGGCGTGATGGTATATTAATAATAATAACCACAATCCTGAAGCATATTTGCAAGCTTTACTTTCTTTTAAGCCGCATCTCTGTTACACGTAAGAAAAAGCAAGAACAGTTGGCAACACTAACTGCCATTATGTTAACTCTATGTAATTATATAACAAATATGTGCGACTTTCGTTATTACGAGCATATGTTAGCTGAAATTCGTTTAAGTTTATTTTGGGTTGATTTTCTACGAAGCTTTGAGTTTAAGTTCATTTACATTTCTTGTTCCAGTTTCCACTCGATGTACACGTAACACTTTTAGGCGCACGTTAGAGTTTCGACGTAAAATAAATTGTAACTGTTCATTTGTAAAGAAGTGAGTTTCTAATGCCGACGAGCTCGCTTATAAATTTCGATTACGTATTCAGAGTAGTTTTGAGCAGGATTTTTCTTCACCAGCGGTATTAAAATTATATAATAGTAATATTTCTTACATTGATTTTTATATAAATAAGGTACGAGGTAAAGGTTTCTCGGAAACGTTGTTTGTATCCATAATTACTGTATGTATTACATGTCAGACGCTCCTTCCGAAAGTCTGGGGTTAAAGTCGTAGCAAACACGGATTTCTGTTTAAATTGCACATATTATATGCGTTCTTTATATTACACATATATTAATAACTCGTTATAATTATGAAGGACAATATAATCACTATAGTTACACCATCTTCGATAGAACTTTTCATGACCTTCTGAAGGACGTGCGAAATTTACCTAGCTTCATTTGGCTAGGATAGCAGTTTATGTTCCCAACCTGTCTCATTCTGAAAGGAGACGGGAACTGGGAGTAGTAGAGGGGGTAATGGTGAAGATGACGAATTGCCGCCTGGCTTAAGTGGCGACTGAAGGTACGATGAAAAATCTAATAGTTCAGCTCCTACAGCAATCGTTTGATTATAATATCTACTTTTTTTATAAAATTAAATTCAGATTTTTTTCTATATTTATTGGTTACACTAGTCTACAGTGAAAAAGTCAATAAAGTGAGTAATGTGATTCGTAATAATTTAATTATTGATGACACATATGACGTGTGAATTTTTTAATGCTTTGAAAGATAACGTAACATTAGGATGTAATTTATATGTACGAGTACGTTTATTATCATGAAAGTTATTTGATTCATAACAATAAACTAAACTATCGTGTGTTACATTTGCAATCGCCACAATAGCGTGTAATATTTAATTGTATCCAAAGTGTAATGGCGTAATTACAGTTAAATTGAATACTTTAAAGCACGTTACAGTGCTTCTGGTGGGTAATTTTGGCGAGCGGATATCTATTAATTGCTCCATTAACAAGTTTGTACGGGAAGCACAAGTCAAGTTATTCTATTTGTGCTCGGAGAGCCAGCACGCAAATTCAATAGATCGAGACTGTACTCGGCGGAGAGACAATTTGTTAGAAACTATCTATGTACATAATGTATTTGATCCCTAGAAATTGCTATTCGGAGCTCAGTTTAATTATATATTTTTGTTAAATCAACAAGTTTTCAGGCGTAAGTCAATTGTTAAATCGTAAAAGTAACTGTAGCCATTGATTCTTGTTAATTTTTTATGATGTTGTTGTACAAAAGTATTAACACAACAGTGCGGGTACAACTATAAATAATATACTCGTATATTGTTTTAAAAATATGTTGTAATAAAAGTAGTTTTTGAAGACTAGATAAATACAATTAAGTATATATTAAAGCATAATAAATCGATGTGATGCTATTGAATATAAAACTACATATGTAGGTATATAATAACTATAAAAATAAATGTTAAAGAGCACATTTTGTACTAGCAGCCTAAATATAAGACATTTCGCAACGGCATAATGTATTCTGTTGTGGATTTGAGAAAACGAGAACTCCATCAGAATGTTTTATTAAATATATAATATGATAAATGGACGTCAAAACAGAAGCACGTCCCGGCATCGCGATATTAACTGGGTGCGGTGAGAGTTGCACAGCTCCAGACTTCCGCTTTTATTTGCGGGAGAGTGAATGGACTGTCATTCATCTAGTGCAATTACATTACATGAAATATAAATGAGCATTATATACCGTTAACAGCGTGCGACTTCGGAATTGTGACAAGGCGCTAATGTTGTCGGCGGACTGTCCGGCCCAGATGTGATGAGGGTCCTCCGCGTCCTGCTACAAATGCTGCCTGACACTAATCTAATTGGCCTTCGTTAAATAACTCGTGTATTTCGGTTATAAATTTGTGTTAATTTATTTCGCACTCTACATTTTATGCCGTTCTCAATACCGAGCGGTTGACGTCTATAAAATTCTTTTAATGGCCAATTTCAAAGGATTTTATTTTCTAGTTTTTTTCTCCTTGCCACTAATAAATAAAAATCTTCTCATTTTAAAGAGAATAGTAACGTTCTCGTATCTTGCCTTCGGAATATTTATTAGATTTTTGCATATTGGCGAATTGTTTTGTAAAATAATATACGCTCAGTGATTAGTTGCATTCTCGGAATAATAATTAGGCTTGAAGTATATGTATATAATTATTAATATAGACAACTAACTAATAAGTGTGTGAATATTAAATAAAAATCTGAAATATCTTTCTTAACAATAGTTTTTCTATTGTATAACGTATCATCACGCCTGTAATCCCCGGAGAGGTAAGCAGAGGAGTGAGACACTCCCACGTTTCACCAGTTACGTTTAAGTCCCATGGAGGTGAACCTATTGCCATACAGCGGGCACAAATACAGACTCCGAGTCACTACTAGAAATTCTAAATTAGAAAAGTCCAATAGTATGTGATCCGGGATTTGAACCCAGGACCTCCCGATCGGCAGTCGCCCTCGTAACCACTCGACCAACGAGGCAGTTTACTGTACTCTTTCTACATTATATGATACTTTAGGACTTTAATAACCTAGCTTAACCTAGCTTCTGATTATTGGTAATTATTATTTAAACGTTTAAGATACAATTGTCTTCCTCAAATAAGTTAGATACTGGCTGCTGGGGGAGTCAGAAATCTCTAAAACCGGCGGACGTGTATGAAAAAAGAAAAGCATATATAAGAAATACGTCAAATCTGTTAGGATAGAGATATTTGATACTCGGTGCTTCCTGCCTGTCCCGTAAGTCACCTAACGTAGTGATATAAAAATAATAGTAAGCTTTACGCGTTAATAGGCCGAATCACTTACTAGATTACTATTTAGGCAAAGTTTTGATTACATAACTTTTTTTCTCTACCGTTATATATATGCAAGGGTCGTATAACATCGTTTAGTGATGTTATTGGTGGCCAATAAACGACATTAAGCAGGTTACACAACAACCGACATACAAATCAGAGATAGTGGGGCGAAGCACACCGCTTGGGTCTATTTGTTCTCGAATCGTTTCACTGGCTACCGACATGAATGTTTATTAGTGGGCGCTATGGAGTACTCGTACGTGCATACATATCTGTATGTGTATACTCAGCACGGATACTAAATCGCAAGGATACGCCTGACCTACATTAAAATAAGACTATTACCGGGTATATGTACCGTCCGACAGTGTATGAATTAAAGCTGGGCGCCTTTCGCGAGGAAATGTTCAAATGTTTTATACTTTGAGCGTTATAATGTTCTGAAAATATATATAAAATGATGAGCTAGCGCTGCCAATTACCTGTAATTTGTAGATTTTGTTATCTTATCGTGTCGATATATTATACTTATAGTAACATTACGATATACTTACAGTAATATTACTTGTTTTATTACTATAAATTAGGTTAGATATATTCATAGTATACATATCAAATTTAGTTATGTTTATTTCTAACCAAACAAGTAATACTGTTTATAATAGATCATTTACGATGAATACATAGTCATTTATTATAAATAGCTAATCATAGAAGGGCCCAGCAGTGGGACGGTAGAGGCTGATGTAATGATGGCGAGGTATTTTAAACATATAATATTTATGCACGATACCTTAAAGGAAGTGAGGATATCCCAATATCAGTAACATCTCGTGAAGTGCTCTGTAAATGCAAGAGTGAACGCGGCGCAGGTGCGACGGCGTGGTCGTAAACATGCCCCCTACAACAAACTTCAGTCGCCTTGCACGGATATACACGTCACTTCGTGTGGATTATTATAACATTGTATAGAATTTAGTAAACTTTTCGTCTTTTGATACGTATACAATTTTGCTATACACAAACATTTTAAAGTCCGCCAGGATCGTAGTCGCTGGAATTGTACCACCAATGTTCGAAATGTAATGCCTCTACGTACCGAACGTATGTATGTACGTTATTACAAATATTCCAGTGGAAAAATTGAATTGATAGTTTGAATGTGAAAATATTACATGTTATTTTTAATTAACTTAGATAATACACATATAATATTACGCCTATTTGTGATAGTGGTAGGCAGAGAGTAAGAAATTTCACCATGTACGTACATTTTGCAAACAATCATTGACCTCTCCTATATTCATTAAAAACGTCAAACATGATTCTCTATTAAAGGAACTTTTGACGTAGCCTTTGTTCAGAACATTCATAAAACTTATTTTTTATTTAAGCCTCATTTAACATTTAAATCGATTATTTATAAAATTTAGCAACACAGTTTTCTATAAACGATTTACATTCTGTTTAATTAAAATCGTCCACAGGTAGATACGAGTAGTACTACATTTTTTTTTATGCAATTTCCTGTATAAATAGACATGTTTTATGATAATAACTACGTGACAGCGCAGATGTGAGGCGTAGATAAGTCTTTATACGGCGACAGCGGCATCTTAGTACATTTTATTATGCGGTACACTCACGTACGTTGTGACGTGGCAAACGGCTGCCGAGGTCACCCGGTGTCAGTGTTTGAACGTTTCGTTCCAAATTCAAATATGACTAATATACAAATCAGCAAGGTTCAACGTACTGCTGTTTATGAACATATATAACTATGATGGGTGCGTTTTAGATTCGGCCGCTTACAAAAATGCCCGTTTAGTAACAGGCCGGTGCTAGAGTCATGGCTTTCATATGATATTGGCTGTGAACAAGTCCCCTAATAATTATTATGTTCTCTCTCTTAGAGGGTGAGGAGAGGGTACCGAATGTCAAGTATCGCTATCTTTACACAGCTGATCTGTTTCTTTTTATATTCATTACTCTTTTTATAGATGCAGGTCGGTTTTTAGGCTTGGGACTCGCCCACCGGCCAGTCTCCGACCTATTTGATCACGATAGCGAAGTCCTGAACTCCATTATTCACCATCATTAGGACTATCAATAAATAAAAGTTAATAAAAAAATCTGTTCATTCCACAGCCGATCAGTTTATTGACAAAGTTGTTACTGAACAGCTTTATTTACAGAAACTATAAGGGGACAGTGTTGTTGAAGCGCAGGTGGCTCTACAATTCACGTCCTCGCCGCTCTCCGTGTAAACAACTTGTTTATTTTAACTGCTTCAACCTTTGTGTGAGCCGAACATATTACAATACACGCAAGTATGAATTATAAGACTCTTTCCCTAGTTAATATTTTACATTGTTTTCTATTCTTGCTTTGAGATGAAATGGTATACCAGGAAATGGTATGCCAATACCGGTATGATTCAAGAGTTGATGATGACGATGATGATGATTTGTGCTCTCTCGTACCAATCATGGATTGGTGTTACTTGTGTGGTTAAAAAGATTGTTAATAAACGAACGTGATCAGTCAGATTAAATAGTCAATTGTGAAGATAAATTGACATCTAACATTAAACGGCATCGAAAAGGAAAAAAATATATTTTTTTTCCTTTTCGATACTTTAACGAATTTTACCAACCTTATGTGAAATACTGTGAGGAAATACCACTGCTTTTATTGTCTCCTGATTGTAATAAGAGAAGTGTGTTTGGCTTTACATGTAAAAAAGTCATATAATTTGTATATGTGCCGCATATATGATAGTCTTTAATGTAATACGTAGTTAGTTTAAATTCAGAGTTGAGATAGGCTGAGGAAGGAAAGTAAGCCTATCTCTGCCTATCCCTCGGATAAATACAAGCGTGATGGTATGTTATAATAGGTAACGATATTGCGTTACATCTAACATTTGTATCATAGCTCTAGGTTAACAGTTAAATAATAAAAAATAATTAAATAAACATAACCGATGCTGTCCGAAATGAGAACGTGCCGACTGCACGCAACTTCTACGAGTACGTATATAAAATTCAATAAGTTGGTCTGTTAGTTCGGTAGCGTTGTTACTGTGTGCACGACCTTGCTAGAGCGTGGTGCAGCGTCACGTAGCTTACCGAGTACGTTTTAATCGAGAACTACCTCTGATTACTTATATAGGTGGGTCATATGTATCAACATTATCATCTCTATCAGCCCGTCATCGTTCACTGCTGAACATAGGTTAATTCAATAGGACTGGACTGGAAATGAGACAATTTAAGTCATGACTGAGATCATCTTATATGTACATACATATCATCCTATTTTTGTTTACAATATGCCGCAAGCAGTGTTGTTGTAATTAATATTGATATTTTGCTAACTTGCAAGTAAATTATTTGTTTGTTTATTATTAATATCATATGAAAATTAAAAGCAGAATATATGTTGTTATTCATAGTGAATCTTAGTTGAATATATACGAGGCTCTAATCTTGTTGTCGGCCCTTAGTGCTCTGACCATCGTTAAATACCTGCCGTATTTGGATCATAAATTCGTATTAATTTGCTTTAACCTCTTTATTTTCTTCCGCCCCTAACCCTAATGGTAGGCCGCGATAAAATTGCTTTGACGTGGAAATTTCGTACAGCCTAATTTATAGCTTTCTGCTCCTTACCGCTGCACAATTTTATATACGTAACTCTATCATTTGACTTTAAAATCTTCATCAAAAGTATCATTTAAAATTCATATAGGACTGCTAAAATACTTAACGATACTACTTTAAATGCAATACAATATGGAGTAGTACATTTCAGTAAAGACACGTTATATATGGACCGTAATAGACTATTCAGGGTACTGAATGGATATCTTGTCAGTAACAAAGTGATTTGTCCACAAAAGGCTTGCCTTTATGCAAAACTACATGTATATTTTGTTTTTATTCTGAATTTCGCAGGTTAACGTAGCGTCTACATTTCACAAGAATGTACAGAAGACAAGGAATTCGTTTTGAGAATAACAATATTAGTATCGTATTGTCGAATGGAATAAATTTAAAAAGTTATAATTTCTCCTAGTTATATTCCTCCTATTTCAATAAATTGAAATATTACTGGCGAATTGTTTTAAATAAATCTCGGTCTGTAGTTCATGGTAAGCTACATGATTTACTTATAGAATTTGTTTGAAGCACATTGCGTTAATTAATATTGCATGACATGCAACTTTCTACGAAGTTATTGTAACAACTGTATAATGTTCCTTCTCTCGCATACTCATAATAAAGTTCTGATAACTCACGTCACAGCGACGGGCGTAACTGTCTACTGTGTAGGAAATTTTCACGCGCATATTTTCTACGTGTGTAGGCACCCTACGTTCCTTTTTGTGTAGTTTTATGTATGGAAGTGTAGTCAATTGAGCGATCTTTGTACGTAGCCGGTGTTGTTTCTTTAAAAGTAGAACATCCTTATTTGGGTCAGCGCGCACGTAGTGAAAACCCAGCGACTTTAGTACCTTTACACTTCAGTGCGAGGTTATTCTACAATTATTATTGTTTGTATTATGTCGTCACGCCAGCTTCCTAAGGGAATAGGCAGAGAGTACTGTGCAAGCCAAATATTTTTATACTTACAGACCTCACGTGCGTCTACATTTATCGCTCTCTTCTTACACGTATACTGATTTCAGAGATAATAATATATCCAAGCTGTATGTATTAATAATCGACCCATTATAATTCCACTGTTGGAATATGGGTCTCCTCTCATATTGAGAGGATTAAGGCCAAAGTCTGCCACGCTGGCCAAGTGCGGGTTGGCAGACTTCACACACCTAAGAATTTTATTTTATAACTTCTAAGGTAAGCAGGTTTCCCCACGATGTTTTCCTTTACCGTTAGCAAGTGATATTTAAATTTAAAACGTACTTTTGTAAAAAGGTGCGCGCCATGGATTTGAACCAACACCCCCGGAGTGAGGGGCTGAATTCTTGACTACTAGGCTATCACTGTTTCCGCAGTTTCCGTAGTGTAGCATATATTTATAAGGTCCTAGAATTAAAACGAGTACTTGTTAATTTCCTAAGGCTAGACGGTAGTCTGTAGCGAGCTTCAGCAACAATAAGGTCGAGGTATTCATTGGCAATGACGAGGCATCACTAATCATTAAGGAATGATTCAACCCTAGTTGTCTATTCCGCTGAAGGCAGCTGTCGCACCGTTCGGCCGTAACTCAATTAGTAGTTTAATTGCGCGCGGTTAAAGTACAGCTTGAGGATTATATTATTGCTTCGACCTAAATAATTCTACGTGCTTCTGCTTTGATACAATTTGCAATTTAAACTTTTAATGGTTTCCGCGTCAATATCTTTTTAACTGAATAAACTTGACACAACAAATAGATTAAATATGTTATTGATAAATCACTTGTTTTCGTAATAATTACTTCTATATCAACCTGCATGCCCAGAGTGGGGATTATGGGTAAAGACACCTGTTAGGATGTACCTATTTCCAAAGATTGCAAAGGGTGAATTTAATGTCTGATGACATTCTCGACCAGTGAACTTATGATACTGAGAATATGTGTAGTACTTCACAAACTGGAACATATCTGTATGAATCTAAGTATCTGTATGAATAATCTATGTATGTATCAGTATGAATCAAAGATATATCTTAGTAGGTAGGTAGGAAGTGTCTGCTGTCGTTTCTCCGAGCACCCAACATCAATGTTTATTAGCGCGGACTGCCTACGTGGCATGCCCCGTGTCTGCACTGAATCACAAGGTTACGTTCGGTATACATTAAAATAAAACATGGCGCCGCGTGTGCGTCGCCACCCGGTTTATTCCGGGCTGACCACCTTCACTCGGAACATATTGTAATGTATTCATGAATATGTACTGTATCGCTTTGATTGTTCAATATATGGGTTATATGGGTTTTTCTTTTTGTTCTGACTTGTATAATGCTTTTCAAGTGATTGTATGTATTTAGTAAAGTTGTGTTTGGTTGAAATAATAAAGTAAAGGAGTTGAATTACGGCTGTTTCTTTAGATTATGAAATAATTAGGATAGAATGGATAGTGAGTTTGTGACGAATACTAAAAAAGCATTGGTATATATAAACACTGTTGAGTTTCAAATCGTTGTACGATTCACATACTGTAAAAAGGTGCATACTATTCCTATTATTGTGTCAGTAATACATCACAACACTGCCCTACATGTACTTTATTTTGTGAGTACCTTACACTACATTAGCGTGTTATAAAAGTTACGTACTTTTAATACTGGAAAGCCTTAAAACAGCAACACGTTATAGTAACTCAATATCAAGTGGCCTTATATCACGTGGTATGAAAAATGCAAGAACGTGAGGGGACATAGGCGTCACGGTGCGAATGTCATTACTGGATAACCTGTGTACGCTGTGCTCTTCAGAAATAGAGCGATACGTGTTTTATATCCACACACATATAGCGCCAAATGAATTATGTAGTTAGATTTTGGTTACAAATAGATTTTTAGACCTTTCCATTACCAAACTTTTTTACGTTCTACTATGGGACACCAGTCCCTCATCAGACTGAGAAGTCCTTAGAGTTAGTCTTGGTAATTAAATTTGTTAGATCAGTCGATAACATAATTTTAAATTAAATGTTTTTAAGCGATCTTGATCAATTAATTGGTATTTGTATTAACATGTTGATTGTTCTAACTGATTAAGTAGACTACACAGAAATTGTTGCAATACACAATCGTTTCTTGCATTAGAAAGCATCTCAGGTTTGTAAAAATAGACACATTTGGCACTAGATAATCCCTGGCTACCCACTAAGGTAGATAGGTGGCGTGAGGATATAAAGAACATAATTTCTAATGTTTTCTCGTTTTTTCTCCAAACAAAATGACATAATATTCCTACAAAAACAAGGTGATGACGCAAATGTCTCAGCGTAGACAAGTCGACATACGAACCATTGGAGATGCTCTCTGACTTTGTTGTAACCTTTTTTTTATGCATCAGATATTACAAATGAATTTGTCGATGACCGGATGTAAAAACGTCATAGATTAGAAACATCTAGGTTAGGCTTTTGAATGATATATTAGACGTCTATTTTTAATATATTAAACATAAACGCCCGTTATACTGTATATCATTGAAGTTACTGCTGTATTTTTATAATTTTATTATAATTATACCATCATGCCGGGTTTCTTACAGGGTAGGCAGAAAGGACCGATTGCCAGATATCTGTATCTTTACAGACCTGACGTGCTTCTTCTACACCTTCTGAGGCATCTTCCGAGCGGTGGTAGCATCATTTTGACGTACAAAAAGTGTTCTTATGAACCAATTTTGAATAAATGAATTTGATTGAATTTGTATTTGAATTTCATACATATATCGCTCTGTTTAAGACGTAATTATTAATATTCCATCATTATCACGCCAGATCCCTTATGGCGTCGGCAGAGAGCACCAAGTGCTAGACTTTTACAAAACGTAATTTATATAAATTTTTTATTAATCATATATAACGTAATTAATAAATTTAATGACAAGTTGGTAACTTTATTCAGAAGAGCAGTAACAAAATAAGTAGTGGTAGCGCAGGTGTCTCTACAATTAATGTTGTTCCTACTTTCTGTATAAACTTTACTCATTTATTTTAACTACTTACAGCATTGTTTAAGCCGAAAATATTACTATGTACCCAAGTTATAATATATTTATATTAAGTCTTCGTTGTATTTTCTCACTATAAGTTATGTTAAATTTTAGAAATATTAAACTTTTAATAACTCAACTGTTGCAAAGGCCGCGATGTTTTTAAGACGTTCATCTATCTATGTATATTATTTCACCTCATATTGAAATTTGCAACTAAATATAAACCAAATATGCATCAGCAATAGGATTTTTTTATTAATTACACTGATTGAAACAATTTCTTTTCGTTTTCACAATAGTTCGTTTCTACAGAATTTTAGACTACTATTAATTCTCGATGTATTATATTCTATCAAAGCCTCTTATCTTTAAAACTACTATATATATGTATAACACAACACGGTATTGGTGACCTCGTTCGTGGAGGTAATCTATGTAGGAGTTCCACCTGCATACATCATGTGTATGAGGTAACTTGTAAAAGAAATATGTATTATCGTACTGTAAACATCTTACATATTGAAAATGGAATAGTAAGATTCTTTTGGCAATGGTAGTAAAATAAAATCGATAATAATGCATATACAATATAATATAAGGGTGGTAAAATGTTAGTTTTTTGTGTTAATTTCTTTGTGTATATCTTAATACATACATGTACTTATATACCCACCTCCTACCTTATTTACTCTCTAATATGAAAATTAGTATATAAATATTCTAAGCGCACTTTTATACATGTAATCAAATTTTCTAATGACGGCACCGACCGATAATTTCCATGTTTTGGGACTGCGTAACCTTCAAGCTGAGTGTCATATTTGTGACTAATTGCGTACATTATATATTAGTACGGCAGCTTTATAATACTAAAGGGAATTAAAAGAATTATTTCTAGCTGTTAAAACGAAATTATATTATAAAATCACGCTGTCAATTCTAATGGAACTGTTTATGTGAATTTAAAAGGTAGATTTTATTTAATTTGCGTGTCCCGCCGCGCCGAGGCGGCCGACGGTCGGGTTAAAGTGAAATGTTAAGGCTATATGTAAAGTAACATTATGTTACCTTCCAGCTACGATTGTGACCTAGTTGATATCTGGCACGGATTTTAATTGCAAGCAGACTCGTTTATCTCATTTTTACGAATTAAATAGAGAGCCGTTTTGTGTTATGTAATAATATTTAACACTCTTGAATATTTTAGCCAAACGTTAAGCTACTTTAACCAAAAATCTACTTAAAGCAGTACGGAGATTTGAGTGTAATGGTTATAAATGTGTTCGGATGATTTTGGGAATTTTATAAAGCGCTTGTCATGTTGTTTTCTACTAACCCATACGTATTAAACAGAGGGAGATTGATCTCGACTAAAATGTTATAATTGAACCGAGTAAGCATCATCTATTAATTATGCTGACTAATTGACGTGATGAATGTATTTAATTTGATACAGATCAGTTCATGTTCGACACCATTTAAGCTAGTTCCAACCTTCGAAACAACATGAGGGCAATTTATAACTTTATGCCGCTAAGTTTATATATGTATATTTTGAGCCGATTTTACTTTATTACTATATCATGCGAGGTGGCTTAACGGATAGGTGAACGAATATTGAGTGTCAGATCACTCGCTTCATATAAGCACGCCGGTTTGCGGCACTACTGACTCCTCCATTAGTCTGCATCTGACCTTTTTGGTCAAGACAGATGTGTATTGACCTCCCTCGCCAGCTGCCTCCGTAAACCTTCCCATCGTATCTGTTGTCATACATACCAGTACAATGCGAATACAAATGTTCTACTTCTGTTATATTTAAAGTTAGCATTCGTACGAACGTTTGAAAAGCTTTTAATAAACGAGTAGTTTTTCTATTAGCATTTCATGCAGTGGTTTAGCTACCGACGGCGAAGTTTGTGGAGCTATGTAAGGCGAAAGTGGCGCCATCTCGGCGGTGCGGCGCGTCACGCGATTGCGTGTCCCGAAAAGGGCACACCACAATTACATACCGAATGACCCTTGCTTATTCCACAACCACACGCGAATGTCGTTAAAAACAAAATCCTTGTTTTATATTGTATTAGCCATACGTGTGCCGCGTTAGTAATTCGCTTTTGTGTTCTGGCAGCGATGGTCTTAGTTGTGCACAGTATGGGAAATGTCTAAATATAACTTTGGTGTTCTTGCCAATAGAATTGTTTGCAACATAAATGTTGTAATGTATTTACAGTTATGAATCTAGAAGGAGCATTTTAGATTTTAAGGGTATTTTGCTCAATGATCTCTTCCTACTCTGTAGGGTACCAACCACAAATATGTTATATCTTGCACCATGGAATCCATATGATCTCTATTCCAGATCATTCTTAAAAAGCAGCAACATTAAATATCGAGCTAAGTGTATTATAAAACGTTGTTATCATTGTAACTGCTCCATAAATTAGTCTCAATAAGGGCTTAAAGTATTTTTAACTCTTTAACACAGTTAATATCTAAAGCGTGCCTATAACATTTATATTTTTGTATGCTAGATGCATAATGAATTACACCTACCTTACCTAGCTACAATTAAGGCTAACTTTGGCTGAGACTCCGTGCCACACCTGAGGTCCGCGCCCGATTCACCTCTTGTAAAGTACATAGGCTCGTGGAACGTGGTCTTGCTGACGAAGGTTTGAGACAAGTAATAGTAAGCTTCTGTTATATATTTCTGTATTTTTTTAGTCTATCATTGTATCTTCTTTAGAGGAACCCAAGTCCAACATTGGACATGTCCACATTGGAAAAGTTCGACAACATTTTCGATATCACGCCTATTAAATTGCCAATGATTTACCTTTGATATTTCACCTCATAACACGGCTTGTAACAATAAAGCATAAATATAATATTGTGGCCAAAAAACTGTTTTCGGGAGAACGAGCACGACAAAGGAAGAGACGAACAAAATCTAGGCATTATTACGTTATCAGACACCAATAATAATATAAAGTATCGTAATAATAAAAGAGATGAATGGCGTAATGTGAGAAATTGGAAAAGTAACAAAGGATATAAACAAAAAGGGGAATAAAAGGAATAAGATACAAGTCCGAGGATTCCCCGGCTATAAAATAAATAACTGGGACTGTTACCGAAATAGGTAAGCAAAGACGGGAAATCCGGAAACATACAGAGGCTTTGCTCGTAACGCGGGAACTAACAACCTGGGATCTAAATTTATATCTACTTCTACAGCCGCTGCTGATCTAGGATATCACGGCGCAACTAGTTCGATAAACGTTACTCTAACTTACACTGATATGCATTCTATCAAAAATTTTATAAAACAATTACGCTTATACCACATTGACTTGTTGGTCTAGTGGTTGCAAGTACGACTTTTGATCAAAAGGTCCAGGGTTCGTTTCCCGGATAGAGTGACATTGGGTTTTATAAAATAGAAATTTTTAGTATTGGCTCGCAGTGTCCGGTGTATGGCAATAGCCTCATCCCGTATTTCATGGAGAATTTGTTAACGAGAGTTTTTTATGAAATTGTCAACGATTATGTATTTGAAGCTTTGTTGAGGCAGCATCACGCAGATTACTTTTATTGCTCCAGGATTACTTTTGTTGACGGATTCAAATGTTTGTTTGACTATTGAAAAGTCGGTAGATTCATTAGGGTGGAGATTTGGGTGTTTCATTGAATTTAATAAAAAAAAAAGGAACGTCCCGCCTGTAATCCCCGGAGAGGTAGGCAGAGGAGTGTAATACACTCCCATGTTTCACCCGTTACGTTTACGTTCCATGGAATAGGTGGTCAGCTTATTGCCATAAACCGGGCAGAGATCCAGACTCCGATTCACTACTAGAAAAATCCAATAGTACCCGACCCGGGAGAAGAACCTAGGACCTCCCGATCCGCAGTCGCGCTTGCAACCAATAGACGAGGCAGTTGAATAGAATAACTTATCTACTAACTATGCTATTTTTAAACGTCATTCGTTATTTAAATGATTATTTGCAATACCTAAGCTTTAGCGACGATAGGTCACTGAAATATACCTCGGTATAGTAATAATTAAAAATTATCCGTGGTTCGAGAGGGAATGGTAAGTAATAAGATTTTTCTGTTGAGGAAACCGAAAATTTAATTAATTTGTTTCGGGAACGTCTTTGCGATACCTAAGCCGTAAATTTCTTCAGAAATCCGCGTCGACTGCTAATAAATCATGCAAATTTTCCATTTCCAGAAAAGAATAAAATAAAAAGATATGTTTCTAAATATTGGGCACGGGAATGAAATATAAATGATTTCTTGGGGTCTATTATATTTAATGCGGTAAATGTGGTTGGTAAAACATTAATCGTGCAAGATTATTACTATTATTACTACATTCTGACGCCAGGTTCCGTACTGGGTAGGCAGAGTGAACCGAGTACCAAATATATTTATTATTACTTATTTGACATGCTTCTCGAATATTCATAATACAAAACTTGTTTACAAATGTTAACTATTTATAATAACGAGACATAAAACTACAATTTTTTCAAGACAATTTTCCGTGAAATTACCATCGATCATATGAAATTCTTAGTAAACATTACGACTCTTAACCAATGCCATATTAAGCGAAAACTCATTAATATTTTGATATTATATTTATGATGCCCACGCTGTTTGCAAAATACAAATTCCCCGAAACAATTATAATAAACAAGTTTTATGTCGAGGATGCCATAATTCATTTTCTATTTTTGGTTTCAGAATCCAAGGTGTCCCAGCGAATCCACAGTACGGAGAATCTGAGGTGAGTAGCAATAACGAATGTCATTGATCATTCAGTCCATAGCGAGGGCGCTGCGGGGGCTGCGTGCTAAGAGAACGGCTAATGATATAATACTTTATCAAAGCGAAGTGATGATGCGGAAATTACCAAAATTTTACGTTACAAAATTATCAATGTTGTTTATTTATCATCGGTATTTATTTATAACTTTTATTTATGATCCAACTCATCACCGTTTACCATAGCGTCAAATTCGTGACCGAAACATTTTATAATAAAGTTTAAGCGAATGTAATGTAGTAAAACTTGGAGCAATTTCCTCCAAGGATTGGTAAGTTACATAAAACTGGAATTTTAACGTCGACGTGTAACGCGTGATTGTCGTAAAAATTAAATTGCTCCAAAAATTCCACAGTGTTTTAAAATTGTTTTGCGCTATTAACAGCTAAAGGGTGGATAATTTAGGAGTCGATTGGAACAAATGGATTGTAGGTCTCAGCGAGTTTACATGATTCCAGTAACAATCGTTTGGAACAACAATAAATTGAGATTAGTCAATACTAATACAGTCCGCGGTTGGGTTTAATTGGATTACTATTGGATTGCGAACACAGATAGTAGTGTACGCTTTTATTATGAATATTCATTCGTTTCAGTTACGAGTGAATTGTAGAAAGCATACAACAATAATTTCTAAATGCAACAACAATAAAAATCCACTTAGAAACTAAACTGTTAATTAAAAATACTATGGAGTTTTGGAGCACTTAAAACTGTTACATTCAATACAATTACGAGATAAAGTTTGTCTGTAGCACATGTTATACATAGTTATGAAATAAACAATAAATAATAGAACTAGAAGGACCATGGTTGCAATAATCGTAAAATGTTACAACAAAAATCGTGCGCCGTAATCGTAACACTACAGCCACGTGTTACCAAAAAACCCAATAATGCCACGCGCGCGCCCTAGGCATCGTATGGATAGAACTAATGTTTTTAACAGAATTAGTTCAATAGTATAATTTTCGTGTTTTATAACTATAAAAATTATTTTGGATAATTGTGGAGTAGTTAATATGTTATTAAATAGTACTCAACTAGGATGCCGCAAGGTGTTGTTATTGGTTAATAATAATTTGGAAATTCTTTGGTTTGCATTTGTACTTACAAATAATGTAAATAAATATATAAACAAATGCCGATGTTTTAGAATTTTACACAATTGTAAGCACAATTGAAATGATTGTAACAATTTGTCGCATACGCTATTTCCGGACCGATACGACATTCAAACCTTTAAGAAAAGAGCGTATACCTTCCTTAAAGGCTGGCAACGCACTTGCTGACCCCTGGATTGCAGGTGTCCATGGGTGACGGCTGTCACTTACTATCAGGTGACCCGTTTGCTCGTTTGCCCCCTATTCTATATATAAAAAAAAAGATTCGATTTTTTCATGCATAGAGTCCACTTCAAGGGTTGTAAGCCATGTTACGAGTAATATGATAAAAACGAAAGATGCTCTGCCTGTTGGTCTGTTAGTTTGTAATGCTAAAATCATTTATCGGGATTTGAAAAAAAATCCTGAAGAAAAAATTGAATTCTGAGCAAAAGCATAAAGAATTTTTTAAACTTATTTTCCCAACTTATTCGACTTTTCGTAACAAAAGTATTACGTATTTTCTCGGAAGTTTTCAAGTTAGGAGTTGTAGTTGTTTATAAATAAAATAAAAAGTTATTTCAGTGGTATGAAACGTTAAAACTCAATTAAATTACAAAGCAATAGTCTTATTTTAACTGTGTCTACCCAATTTCTAAAATTAAATTCTGTAGACATTAGGATTTAACGATAGGGATATTTGGCACTCCGTGCTCCCTGCCTACCCCGTAAGGGATCTGGCGTGAAGATATGTATGTATGTATAGATATTAGTAAATGAAAGTATTAATGAACTTGAAATATATATGCATATATAAAATTAATATGTATGCCCATGTATATATGCATATATAAAATTAATATGTATATAAATATATATGTATGCCCATTATATATATTTATATACTTATATAAATATATATAATGGGCATACAGAACTGGAGTCTATATAGAGCTTTAAGAGATTCGATAGTGCCCACAAGTGCCCACGACTCGCCCAAAAACCGCAAGAGGGTAGGTTGTTATATAAAATGTTGCCGACCACTTGCTGAGCGATCTTGGTTGAATATTATTATTTAGTAATTTTAGAATGAACGATGAACACCAAGACTGGTCATTTTGATTTAGTATTCGGAAGATCTTCAGAAATATGCTGACACAATGTTAAAAACTACTTCAGCCTTTAAATTTTGTGATGAAAAAAATATGTTAAGTGATACTATGAAAATGTGTATAATGTTCTTGTAATAGTTTTATTAATGTTTAATAAAGTAACAGAAATAGGTAGAAAGAGCAAGAATTCTCATAAAACAAATAAAACAATTTTCATTTAGCATTTAATCTAGTTATAAAAATTTGCCTAAGGAGTACAAACACAATACCTAGAAATATAATAAGTCCTCATTGCGGATATGCCGGCTACAGCTAGTCGTAAATAATTGAGATACTTAACTTTGTGATGACAAAGGGAAAATCACCCTATAAATGAAAGGAGTCGCAGTTGCCTTTGTATACGAAATGGCTGAAAATTAGTATGCTTTAGAATGAGCGTCTAACATTTTTTATTGACCTGGAAATCTCTGGATTATACGGCGATTACGGCCGAAGCTATTTTTAAGGCGTCACTTAAAATTATGATGGAGATTTTATCTTTATATTACAGGAAAGTGGAGGCGTGGGGGATGCCGTTCTGCAGTGAAGAGGAAAGGCGCGGTGCGGGGTGACCAGTTCCGTGGCATGTGGGTGCTGCTGATGCTCGCTTTGGCCGCGGCCGTCTCCGCCGAGTGTCCCCGCCATTGTGAGTGCAAGTGGCGGAGCGGAAAAGAATCTGCGTTGTGCGCCCGAGCTGGTCTCAATGCCGTCCCGCCCCGCCTTGACCCGACTACACAGCTACTTGACCTGACTGAAAATCGACTGTCTAGCTTACGGGACGACGCTTTCGCGGCCGCTGGACTTCTGAATCTACAGCGTCTTTATTTACCCGCCTGCAACTTGAGAGGCATACGCCAGTACGCTTTTCGAGCTCTTGTAAATCTAGTTGAACTGGATCTTTCTCGCAATCGTATAGAAACTGTGCCCACACATGCCTTTGACTCAATTCCGGAGCTACGAGAACTTAAATTAAGTGGCAATCCCATTACCAAGATCAAAGACGATGCTTTTGCTCCATTACCCCATTTAGTAAGACTTACCCTTAGCGCGTGTAAAATATCTGAGATAGAACCGAGAGGTTTCATTGGTTTGGAAGGTTCACTTGAATATCTAGAACTCAGTAAAAATAAGCTTCAAATTCTTCACGTGGCAGTTCTGGCACCACTGCGGTCTTTAAAGGGTTTAGAACTTGCGAATAATCCTTGGGAGTGTACATGCGCTTTAAGGCCAATGCGCGATTGGATGATACGAAGAAATGTACCTGCAACTGTAGTTCCAGATTGTGCGCTGCCTCCGAGATTAATGTCGCAGTCATGGGATCGCCTTGACCTTGAAGATTTTGCTTGTCTTCCTGAAGTTAGTGGTACCATGAATGCTTTTAAAGGCATGGAAGGCGATGAAGTGACTTTAGGATGCCGGGTAATTGGGGTACCTGCGCCTCGGGTACGATGGGTGAGAGCGGGAAGACTTTTAGCCAATACCACAACAGTGAATGTCAATTCTGGGAGAGCTTTTATTTTGAGAAGCGAGGGGCAGACTAGTAACTTAACAATAAAATCAGCCGACTTGCAGGATTCTGGACTATACACTTGTAATGCAGAAAACCGTGCTGGGAAAGCAGAAGTAGTGTTAAGTTTGACGATAGAAAAGAAACCCCAAAGTAAAGGATTTGGTGGGCGCGCGCTGATGGCCGGTGTGGCCGTGTCTGCAGTGATAGTGTTAAGTTCGTGTTTAATAGGACTATGTGCGTATGAGACTCGTAAGAAAAGACAGTTAGATAGGTGGAACGAACAGATCGTGACGTCAAATCATCACGAAAATAATTATGAAAAAATAGAAGCCAATTTTAAAACTACAGCCGAAGTGTCACGAGTAGTTCCTGCCGATAACGGTCGTAAGCGAGGAGACTATAGAAATGTACCTTCGCATGACCCAGAAGATGAATATGAAAGTTATGGCCAAGGAGAAGTACGAGACAGTCTATCACCGCCACAGATGGATACGAAATGGCGGCGAACCGAATTTGAATCCACTCGTGCCAGAAATAGCGAACAAATCCAAGATCTTCATATACCGCGAATGAGCAATTATAATATAAGGTAATTATCATTTATTTATGTAGGTTCATTTATTTAGCTAAGGTATTATCATTATTATGGTAAGATCTAATTTAAGTTTATCGGTATATTATTTTTTTTAAACAATTTACTATTACCATAATATTTAGGTACATGACAATATGAGGCATATGAATATGTTGAGCAGACGGTAGTCTCATTCAATTAGTTTAGAAATATATGCCAGTGAATGTCGTCGTTACCGTTTAATTTATATTATAATTCCTGACGTCACTGGTATTATAAGATGTTTCGACTTATTTATACATTCCTCTGAGAGGTACCTTTTCCATATATAATGTTATATCAAAGAGAGATTAAAAATGTGACAGTCCGTTGGTGTTTTAATATGATACATTATAATTAATATCCACGGAGTTGAAAAGAAAACGAGGGGTAAATTAAATTAAAAATTCTAAAAGGAAGCTGACATGTGGGTATATTTTCTACTATATAAATTGACAGTCAAAGCTGAAAGACATACGCACACAAGCTCAGCGTAACACAGTCTTGTGCGTTAATGTGTCAAGTATTTAACGTCATTACGCATATGTCTTTCCGTGACACAACGCTCATTTGCACGCCTTATCAAGAGCCGACGCCGTTGTCATACTCTACACGTGTTACGAGCAATCATGAATAAACACCATGTCTCTTAATTAACGCTTATACACATTTCAAAGAACGAAATACAAGCGAAGTTACATACTCGTACGTATGTTTGCGATGAACGTATGTTATATAGATATTTACTTGTTTGTTACAGAAACGACGCGCCAGAACCAATACATAGCTCCAAATCAGCGGGCTTGTTAAGCGGTCACGTAGAGATTTTATCAGATAGTAATCGCTATAATAACAACAGTCGTACATGTCCACGGCCAAGGACTCGTGAGCGGCTTGATAATGATCTGTCTGGTAGCGACAGCGAGAAGAACTATCCGGACCTAATAGAAATGAGCGCTTTAGGCACTAGTTCGTATTTACGCAGCGATTTAAAACATGATCCTTACTATTTTTACACGATACCTCGAAGAAAAGACGGCGACAGCCGCAGTCCTCTTTTAAGCAGTCGAAGGAACAGTTCCGGCGGTGATTCCGTTACTTACTTTGATAGAAATTACGAGAAATGTCAGCAGAAACCGAGTGGACGTCGCTCCAACAGTTTTTAGATCTATCCGTAGGCGGCAATAGAATACGTCGCAACCCAAGCCTTCCAGCATCACCAGCGAGAGAGCAAACCTCTGTTCCGTCCGCCACTCCGCTGCTGGACCTCTCTGGGCTGCGGGACTACTCGCGGACCGGTCAACCGTTCGAGGATTACGACTTCCGAGCGTCGCAGTTAGAAAATTTTTTAGAAGAATACAGATGTTTAAGAGAGCAACTTTCGAAGATGAAGGAAACGAGAGAAAGTCTACAACGGACAAGGGCTGTGGAGAATGAAGAGTTAAGATCTATAATGAAAGGGAAAACTAGTGTAGCCGTCACAGAGACGTCCTCGTCGGTAGCCCTGGCTGATGCCCCATCGCCGTTGGCTCTGAGCCCTCCCGAGTATAAGCCACACCAACCTAGACCCGACTGGTTGACGTCATTACTGTATCGTAGCTAAATTTTTCATAATTGTAAATATTAATATTTGAACTGAAGTTAACAGTAAGCAATGAAATTGTTTTAAGGAAAGTGATAATATAGTGTCATTCTTTTAAAATTGAAATAAATTTTGAAGCCAAATTTTCATTTGTTTCTTTGTCCCTTTATCTATATTTCAAATTAATTCCTTTTGATTTTGTTTGCTCGTATCTTCATGTAATGTCCTTTTCAGTATATATAAAAGGGGAAAATTAAATGGGCTCTTTCGTACGCCTACAGATATCTGATGAATGGAGTTAGCTTTGAACGTGTTAAAGTACGTTGAACTTGTTATCAATGGGTTCGTGATAATTTGATAGAATACAAGTTTAGTGGAATTAATAAAAGGTATTAGCTAATAGAAGAAAAGAGAAGAACGTCTAGTGATTTTCGGACATAAAATGAAGGTGGTATAAAGAGTTGCTAATGTTTATAGAGATCAGTGGATATAGACTGGAAATGTCTATAGATTAGCACTTCGAGTAAAATATTGGGCTTTTATACTTTGTATGCATTTTAAATTTTAATAAAATTAGGCATATGGGTGCATTTATGTTATCCAGCAACTGTGAATCACTCATACAGACACATGCATTCAAATTTCCAAGTACTGTTACTTTACAGCAGATATAATTACGACTATGTTACTAATTCTGGCAAAGTTTGCTAGGAAAGTTCACTATCCCTCAATTACAGGCATATGACAATATTATGTTCCTAAAATCAAGAAAATCAATTAATACACAATACCTAAGAATATACAGAAATATATTTGGCATCCGATTCTCTGCCGACGGGGTAAGCACAGAGAACCAAGACCTAACGTTATGTCATAACAAAAATAAATATAAATTTACTCGTTTTTCCATGGTGAAGTATATATCTTCCCAGTGTTAAAGTGTATGTGTATTCAATATTATGTATAACGCTTACCCCGATCCACTTCGAATCCCGCTTTAATACTGCAACGATATATTTATATTCGAAGCAGTTGCCGTCTGAGCTAAGCTACTCCATAATGTAAGCCGGATTAAACTTTATTGCAATATTTTCCATAACTTAATAGGAAAATATGACTTTTAAGACTAAATATCATTTACTATAACGTCGTCATCATGATCAGTTTGTCTCAGTGTACTGACTGGTATAAGTTTCTCAAAGAGGATTTTTGTTCATAATGCTGGGCATGCGGGTTGGGGACTTGCTGTTACGTTGAAGAAAAACAATATGAGAAAACCTGCACACGTTACAGTTCTCCATTATTTGCTCAAGAGAGTTCATAATGCTTGACTAGCGCGGCTATGATCTCAATCAGTTTTCTAAGAGGAGACTATGGCCAATACTAGGACGAAAAAATGGATGATGCTGGACGATGAGACTATTGGTGTGAAATTTAACTCAAATTAAATAGCTTTTTGGATACAGTATGTAGCTTTGCATAAAAAATATTATCAAAAACAGTCCGACATTTTATTTAATAACATTACGAACTTAAGTACGAGTAGAATAACAGCTAAAATGACACATTTTTTCCGTAATTTTCGCACCCCCTTACGGCTAAATCATGGAGGGTGCTAAAGGTCAAATTCTGATAATTCAAATCCAACTGCTCTTGATCGCTTTCTTTTTTGTATTTAGGTTAGCGATTTAGTAGTTTCGTAATTCGTTTCAATTCATTCAAGGCATCAGTCTAATGGGCAATTTCTCCAATTTTCAATTGTCAGTGAACGATTTTTTAGTCTATTATATCTAAATCAGAACGCTTTAACAATTGTATTTTCGAAGAATACTTAATGGCTATATTAATTATTTCGTACATTACACTGTTGAACATGAAGACTTCCACGCTGACGTCTCACAAACAACCTTATATAAATACTCCCAATTTGTGCTAAGAAAATACATATAATACTCGAATAGATAACATATGTTAATTTTATTTTAAGTAAGAGTACTATGTTAATTTCGTAATTTTAGTTTAATCGTTTAAAACACTAACTTAGTATGTTTCACAAAGCGACTGTTAAGGGCAAATGTGTACTATTATTGTTCACAATCAATTGTATCAGCTTGTACACCATTTGAATTACAACAGCTGGAATCAAAATAAACAGTTCAAAGCGATGACTGCAGATTTAGGACCCAATTAGTGTGACGTAGGTCTTTGTTTCGTCCTCGGAACGCTACACAGCGCTCGAGAATTTTATCGGAAATAACGATTCCACTTTTATTTAAGAGAAAACGAAAGGACATCTCAGTTGTATAGAGGACTATGTCGAATTTTGATAGCGTTTTCTATGATATTGTATACCGACGTTACCCGAGAACAAGGCTTTGAAATAGTTAGGCCATTATTTTTGTGTGGTTTCTCAATATATTTACTTTTTTTGAACATTTGTGCGGGTGCGAAGAGAGTGATAAATATCGGTTACTTGGGAGAACAAGGCTTTGAAATAATTGGGCAGTGTTTTGTATTATTTTGATAGGCGCTGGAGCAGACGTGTTCTGGAGTGAAGACCGCGACTTGGCAAACGTAGCGTAGGGCGCCCTCTAGCTAGGTGGAGTGACGATATACGCAGGGTGGCTGGCAGTGGTTGGATGCGAAGAGCTGAAGATCGAGCTCAGTAGCGTGCTATTGGAGAGGCCTATGTCCAGCTGTGGACGGGAGTAGGCTGATAATGATGATGATGATGTTTTGTATTTTTCGTTTATATAGGAACCTATTAACCTTATATAAGACATGTGTGAATGAGGTTAGGAATTTAGAAGTATGTCAGGTTTGTAAAGTTAGAGATTTTTGTTACTCTCTGCTTTCTGCCTTTCTTCTAACGTACCTGACGTGATGATATGAGACATGTGAAAACTGGTTGGTTTTTTTTTTGGCTTATATAGGTTATAAGCTATTTTATTCATGTTTGTATTCGTGATAATTGCTATTATCATTTCTTAACTTATTCAAAACGATTAAATGTCATTACTGTTTCTATAATCTACTGACGTAGTCCACAACGGGAGTAGGTTACTTTCATCATTAATTCTGAAGTTTGTAAAGGTCAGACTATTCTGTTCGATTTGATTTTGTTCTATGATCCATGAAATAAGACGCAGCAAAGCTAAAATTTCCACTATTTTATAGCTGTATGTTATTTTATAAAGAACAAATCATTGACTTTGGACTCAATGTTTGTTCTTATATAGACGAGGTACGTAAATAATATGAGTTGAATTATTGAAACGGTGACAAAAATATGTAAAATTCGCCAAAGTTTAATATTAATAGAGCAATTATATGTATTCAAAATCAATGTTACGGTCCAATTAATTAAGTATGGAATATTTTTATCGTTCCATTTTCTACTTTAATAAAGTACGAGTACTTTAATATTACAAGTTACAACTGCTTAGTTGGTCGAGTATTTGAAAGCGGGATTGCTGATTGAGAGGTTCTGTGTTCGATCTCTAGGTCGGATGCTATTGAGTTTTTCTAACTACATAGGAGCGGTTCGGAGTCTGGATTTGTGCCTGGTGTATGTTAACAAGCTCATCACCTATTCCATGATGGGACGTAAACATAACTGGTAAAACGTGGGTGTGTACTACACTCCCCTGCATACCTCTTCGAAGATTACGGGCGTGATGTTAAGTTGTTACAAGTTATAATTATTTTATTCACCCCATACACATTGTAGAAGACGTAACGAGCCTTACTTAGCTTATTAATAGAGCGTTGACCCCGGAAAAGAAACCTTAGTATAGAGAACCAGCCGCCGTTCTAAGCTTCAGTATTTGCCTAATTAATACTAATGTATTTTAAATTACAGTTTAATTTCGCACTATGTAATCAATATTACATATGTATATGTTGTTATTTAAAAGTTTCATAACATTTTTATTCAATATCTTAATTATTATTGTTTTTTATATTATAGGTATAATTACCTATAATATAATAAACGAAAGGCGGATTTAATCCAGTTATTTACTGCCAAAAACTTAAAAGTTAAACAAAAGTATAAATAAAAAAAATTAAAAGTTTTAAAAGTGTAGGTTCAATATGAAAATTAAACTACGGAGCTAACAATATTATAATTTATAATGTACGTTAACAGGTATTTATATGAGAAAACTTGCTATTTAATTAAATATATTATCTCCATATTGGTGACATATAGGCACGCGGCTGTGGGCGACGTAATTAACAATGTACTGACGTAACTATCTGGATTATGAAGATGAGTGTAAATCATTATTATACATATAATATCTTTATTAAAGTATCTGGGTCGCAGTACCTGTGCCTCCTGCGTAAACCTGAATGTGGGTTTATAACTTAAATTTATGGCCCACATAATAAACTTCAGGTAGCAACGTTTTTTTACTACGAACCATTTCACTGGCAGTGGAAGTTCTCGTGTGAAGATTCAACATGAACCGTAATAACCACTAACACGTTACTATGAAGATTTTTTATTATATGCTCACGCCATGTTCTTTAAGGTGTAGGCAGTTCATTAGGAATTACATCTTTTTCATTAACATTGTGGGCATATTTGAAAGTAACAACGACATCAGGATAATAATTATTACAGATTATTGTTAGTTAGACGGAGTACCGTACAGGGTTGGCAGAATGCATTAAGTGCCTTCTACCGGTATTGTTACAGACATGGCGTGCTTCTTCAACATTTATCACTTTCATCAAGTGCTGTGCGTTCTTGATGAAATGTACTGGTTTCGAAAACTTTCGACTCTCTTACCAGCCAGTCTTCCTTAGCACCCGCATAAAGAAATGTTAATATACCAGTGAATTGTTACGTAATTATTACGTAGGTACGTTACGTAATAATTGATAAAGCGTGAAGTGAAACTGGTGGTCTACTGGCGAGCACGGCTATTATGTTATAAGTGTTTTAACTAATTGAATATTCAAATAAGATAACCAACTGTAACATAACCAACTATAAGAGAACCAACTATAAGATAACCAACTATAAGATAACCAACTGTAAGACAACTAACTATAAGAGAAACAACTAAATATTAAGTTAAGACAACCAACCATAAAATAATTGACCAAAAATTGAGATAAGATAATCAATGAAACACTGGATATTGACATAGCTACAGTATAACTAACCAGTTAATTATTTCGTTGGCTTCCTTAATCGAACTATAAAATAGAAAAGCTAGACTAGCGGGAAATATTTCGGCTGATATAAACAACGCAATGTAGTGAGCTGCTCAATGAATCACCGCCCAAAGTTCGTCTAAGCATCCAGGAACTATACTAACTTTACTACATGTGATTTATGACAATTTTATACGCGAGGCGGAACTGTTTCATAGTTTCTTGTAAAAAACGGAAGCAGTAATACTCGTATATTTCTTCGATACATGGCAACATACCTTCTATTACACGGCGGATGTATAACAAGCGATGAATCGTGGGAGTATACTACACGACACTGTCTACCCCTTCGGGTAAATATAAGCGTGATGTAATGTTGTAATATATTTTTTTATTTTTCTTTCTAGAATTATTTTAAAAACAATCTAATAAAATCATATAATGTATTGCAATTTTTATTATTTATTTTTATGTATATTATAAATGTGATGAAAATTAGTAAATTGTCTTTTCTAATCATTACTAATCGAAACGGGTAATAATGCGGATATAGATACGATATGTTATAGAAATTTATATCACATATTGTTACTAAATATCTGTACGTTATTTTAGATGAAACAATTAATATATCACAATAATATTTAAATTTAAAAATCAATAAACAGTGAATTTTAATGGTACCTTCTAGAACATAATCCTCATAGATTCAACTTACTGAATATTGCCGCAATATCTACGAGTACATCGGTTTTGCCGTATCTCGGCGTAGGTCTTGCAAAGTCCATTGGTAAAATAGTGTGACTTAAATTGTCGTTCGAACGGACAGTGTTCGAGTTCGCAATTACAGCTGTCCGCGCGAATTGTGTTCTCGACAATAAAAGCGATACTTTTATTGCGGCTGTAAATTTCGTTCGTCGTCGACACGACGCTGCTGTAGCCTGCCCTTAAGTAGCTGCGATTTACGCTAGTATTTTTTTAAGTTGAAAAATTATTACACTGATACTGGAACATTAAAAAATGTAAATTATAGCACGTTCAACTCTTAGTGTTTTTATTTAGTGATTGTTGTTTCGTCATGCTATATTTATTATAGGGTGGGTAGGGAGCAATAGGTGCGAAATATCTCTATTATTATAGTTTT
>DWMG01000022.1:0-33447 GCA_018244855.1 Elbella merops
GCCGCTTCGCATGAATATTACATTCTATGGAATTTAGTTATCTTGTGGGGAAACTTAAAACTTTTTCTACAATAAAAATAACCTAAGTTACACCTCATAACATCAGCTATCCGCCAGTGAAAGTCCCGACAAAATCTGTTCAGCCGTTCCAGATATTAGCCGGAACAAACAGACAGGCAGACAGACAAAAATTGTAATAAATGTTACTTTGGTATATGTAGGGTGTATACATAGGTACATGTGCATTTAATAAAAAGCGGTTGTTTTAATATTAAAAACAGACGCTCCAATTTCTTTATTTGTATAAATGTATTGATGACATCGACCAGTCCCAACACTGGGGTTCTTTGCCCAAATAAATATATATAATGTGTGTTTGTTTGTATGTGTGAATTTGTGTGTGATTAAAATAAGTGCATAAGTTTTGTGTGTTTAGTACATCACAGGACCGATTGTTATGTCTCTACTTTTGTTTCAAACAGCGGCATGTTTCTTGGAATTACAATACCTAGACAATTATCGTACGTTTAATACTCCTTCCTTACTAATATTTGTTCCTTAGTCACGATTGCTCGTCTTATTCTAAACTCACAAGTTAATTACATCGTACATTGTTATTCGATAACATTACGCCTTTACTTCCTCGAAGAGGAGATACAGAAGTGTAGTACTCCCACATTTCACAAGTATGTTATATGTCGCATGTAAGAGGAGGTAAACCTGTTAATATACATCGAGCACAAATCTATGCTCCCAGCTACTATTGTCGCTCTTTTGTTATAATAATAGTCATTCATCAAGCTTGAGCTTGACGAATTATCAATTAAAAAATATCAATAAAAAATATCGAGCTTGAGCACCTTTAAAGCTATGGATAGGTCTGGCACAAAAAACTAATGGAAAAATCTTTTTAATACTTAAAATAATCAGGTCAAACTGGAAACCAGCTAACGTGTTCGGCCGCCGCTAAGCAGGCCGAGTACATCTTTTTCGCTGACTTTTCTAATAAATATTATTCTAACTATTGACTGTTTGGATGAATAGAATATGTATAACTACTTTTATGTTTAAATAATGTTTATAGAACGAGAAATAAAGCATTGCTCCACCGACTTTAATCGTTAAGAATTTCTGAATAGATAATACAGTACAAACAACGCTCAACCTACCTAGTTTTTTTTATTATTAAGAGAAATTCGTATGTAATAAGGTTAATACGTACGATTTTTTCCTCATAATAAAATCGGAATGGAATTAACAGAATACATGTTTTAAACACTTGAGTTCGTTTTTCGTTAGAACTAGCTCGAACTAGTTTAGAACTAACTAGAACTAGTATATGAATTATATTCATTACCACAAATACAGATATCCCACACAAACACACACGTACACACGCATACAAATTTTACTCCTGAACAGACCTTCAACTCTGGTAACAATAACAATAACTGACTGCTATATAGGTACTCGTATTTCAGTTTTTTTCGGACACAGAGATATCTAACCTCACTATTATTGCTAATTATGTAGGTCTTTTAATTGAAGTTTTTTTACACAGATAATCAAATTTAGGTAACGATGAGAACTTGTTTTTGTTACCAGTTTTTATAACTCCGTATTCTAACACACAACGTTTTAATCATTCATGGCCACAATTTTTCTAAATAAAACTTTGTTTAATTTAAAACAATTATTCATTTTTGTAGCTGCTAATGAAACATAATACAAATTATGACATAGGTACTTTGACGTTAGATGACACAAATAAGTGTACAAGCGTTTTTTAAATCCTGAAAGCATTTGAAGCTATGATGTTCCGCGAACCTAATATGCGATTGTTAAAATTATTAATTATTGTACAATCAATGGATTGTACAATAATTAATAGTAAAGTAAAGACTAGCTGCATGTGTTTCCTACTCATACGCTGCTGCATAGTATTATGATCAATTCGAAGATCGTAGTAAATAGACAGTCAGGTGCGTGTATTCTGATGTAGTCGAAGTTGACTGACTCGTTGGTCTAACAGTTAGCCTGGTCTAATAGCTAGTTGGCCTAACCTAGCTGCTAAACCGGGGTTCGCGGATTCGATTTCCACCCAGAAAAAAATATTTTTATGATAAGCACAGTTATTTGCTGTCTGGCAATGTGTGTGAATAGTATTTATAAAGTATATACCTAGTACATATATCAACATCTGGTTACCATACCACAGACTGCGGACACTGGAACAGATGGTCGCGTGTATCACGAGGTCCATCAATGTAATACTCAGTCGCAGCAACACATGCACATGTCTACGAGAGTAATGAAGTAGCAATATATTATGCACAAACAAGGAAGTTTATATTGTGACGATAAATGGCCAATAATCATGTTGTTTTGTATTTGATCGCATGTCGTAAAAACTTTACTACATATTCGCGGTATATCATTATTATAATATAGCTCAATAATTTGTACCTATATGCCACGTGAAGCAACTGTACTCTACATTTGTACCGGTTTGGCTGCCGTAGGAAAATTTATTGGAATTATATGGATTAAAATAAAAAATATTAATGTAACTGTGTCCTATTTTTAATTTAAGCGTGTACAGACCGAGTTCAAGTTGCATAACTCGGTTTAATAACCTAAGATAATTCACCAACTCAAAAACGTGGCAGCTATTTGATGTCAAGAAAAAGAAATACTTACAATATAATATAAAAGCTAAAGACCTGAAAATCCGCATCATTAAAATAACGGACACGAATATATAAAAAATATTATATCGAAAATATTGCTTTTGCAAAAAATAAAACGAGGTGTGTTTTAAAAGAAAAAAGCACGTAGGTGTTTAATTTTTTTTTCTTTGAAATTCTTTTTCGTCTTTGAGTTGTCTATACATAACTGTTTGTTTATGTTTGTAGCAAATGATTGATAGATCGCGCTACGATTGCACAAATGTATACAAACGTGTATCATTTCCAAGTAAATGTTTAATTACACTGTAAATATTTACACAAGTGATTAGTCGTGATTATCAGCTGCACATACGCATATAATAGCACTTTTAACATCTTATCCCTTAGAAACAGGCAACGCCGTATTTTTGTTATTAAACGTGACATTTCCTTTTATTATTTTCAAATCAAATGGAAGCGACGCAATGCTCGTTATTATTTCATCATCATCACCATTACAATCGTCACTAAGCCCTATATTTTATTATCTGACAAGCATTTATACAATAATGAAAAAGATGATTTTTTATGTAAATATATTTATATATGGTAACTGTGTTATCAGCTACTTGTGTTTTTCCATTATATAATGTCGTTTTATTATTCGGAAAAATAATATTATACGTAATCACTATAATAATTGCACTACATAATTAAATTTTAAACTTTGCCTTTAGATTCATTTTTCCTGTTAAATAAATAACATTTATGACCAACAATTTTATTGATACCATTTGCAGTTCATCAGCAGTTCATCAGTTAATAAAGTCTTAAAATTTTTATTACTCGATATTCCTTTATTAGTTATTCCTTTATTACCAAGTAACACATATCCTGACTAATTAGGTCAGATGCTGGTTGTGATACCCTGGGTCAGATACTCACAGTAGAGGTATAGTGATGAAAGAGAAAAAACAACAAAACAGAATGTTGGTCTATGTTGAAAATACGCTGTAACAGCGTAAAATTTTATCAATAACTATTAAACTCGAACTGTAAATGATGTTTTACAGCTATTGTGCAAGTGTTTAGGTAGTTACCTACATATTTTACAATAAATAATGCCTGGAAGGAATATATTGTTTTGCAAGTTTTGCACATTCACATTACATGTGTGGAAATACTTGACGACTTCGACTAATACCTCCAATTGATATTATGTAGTAAGTTTCGGTAGAATTGAAAGTAGTTAGGTACATAAACTTACTTCGTTTTATAATTCCTTCCGTAACTGTCATGGTGATGTCCTTAAACTCGATGTCCACAGACCGTGGCTGGGGCATATTGATCTGGAGCGTCCTGCACTCATTATGTTCTTTTCTCGCAACTTTCTGCCCCAAACCTTGCAATATTGCTAACGCGTTCGCCATTTTATACACTCAATAAACACAAATTATCACTGTCAACATAATAAGCATCCGAATATTTTAAAACCACTAATTAAGTATTTTTCTAATTCACGTCACGACTATTTCTATTTAATTATTCTATTATTATCGTAAATTTTTTTTTTTTTAATTTTTATTTCTCCTTTGAAAATTACCCGAGATATTTTTAAATTGATAATAAATTAGTGTCTATGATTATATAAACTTTATAAAAGCACTTAATGGCCTATATTTTCAAATAACGAACGTCGATCCCCGTCAATTTGTGTTTGTAAATATTATGTGCGTAACAGTGCAGCGTCGGCCGCATACTAACCCAACGCACGCTCGCTCGAGCGAGCTGAACACGATTAAGAGCGCGTGCCGCAAACATGCAACTGTTTTTCACGCTTATCTACAATTTTTACGCAAGATTGTACATAAATGCATTGAAATATGTGCAAATACGCGGAACTTAGAACAACATTTTATTGTTTTTAACATGGATGAGACGGGAGGGCTGCGCGGTCCGCGTTGGTCGCATGATTCGATGGTCAATAGAAAACTAACTAGGTACGACTTTATTAATATGGCAGAGCCACTGTAGATTGACACATCAACCTAAAGCGTAAAGGACCACATTTTTTCTATATGCCAGCTGTGCTATATGACACGAATTCATTCGTTTATTCAGTAGGAATACTGGCATTCACTGCCCACTTTAAAGAACGTTCAAGTGGTTATCGTGGTTCATAAGAATCACACGATGCAAGGATTTATTCACGGTCCTATTGACGCACATTTAATAATTATTTGAAATAGGTAGCATATTGGAAAACAAAGAAGCTTCGTAAAAAATTAACGTGCGTATTAATAATAGCTTTATATATTTTATAATAATAGCATCACACCTCAAAATAATTTAATGTAACGTTTCTTATTATTCTGGCAAAGGGTTCCCAGATCCCAGTCAATCTAATTATGTACTTTAGAAGTTATTATAATACTGGTCTCTCGAATCAAGCATTTTTCAAGCCGTCCGGGCATTGAGAAAGGCTAGTTATTTTTAAGAGCTGTATAAAAACTATTTTAACAATTTGAACATATTTCGGTGGAAGAGTTTATAAATAAAGAAATATACTTATAGCATTACTGCAACAAAAATTATAACATGCATTTTCTAAAAGGCATTGGTTGATGCTTAATATCAATGGACATTACCGTCATTAGCGTATTTTAATGGTAGGTTTAATTATAGTTTTTTTTGGCCTCTAGTGATTTCGATATAATTTTGCATATTATTTAGCGCGTATTTCATTGTATAAATTCAAAAAGAAAATTGAGAGGATCTATTAAGAAAAGGAGACGTTCTCACCGGAAAGTCTAGAAAATTTATATTAGCCTAGTTATTAGGCCGGTTATTTCTATTTTAGTGAGCTGCGAGTTGTGGACGGTAAGATGACATTTAGGTCAGTTTTATACTTTCAGTAATTAAAAAATCGCTAAAGGAAAGAAATATTTCATGAATTGGTTTTTGCACGAAATTAAGTGATTACTTAAAAAAATAAGAAAAAATGATAATAGATATTTTTTTAAATGATTATTTAAACGAACATAAAATAAAAACAAATTTAATTTATTTTCCTTAAAAGCACGAAAACAATAATTTTGAAGGTACCTTTTAACAGTTCTTTGAAAGTAAATGTTAAAACTTATTTTATTAACGCTATAAACCGTTTCGTACCCGCGTGCGATCGTACATTTTTTGTAATGAGCGTACCGTAAATGTTGTCATATTTATAATTGGCTTTGTAAACGGTATTTACTGTATACTTGAAATTACATCTGATTAATTACATTTAAACCGAGACGAAGACGTTCATTTCCATAATTATTATTATAATCATAATTCCGAAACTAATAAGTTTCCTTAATTGCCTTAAATTCTAATTTACTTGTCTTAAGCAACCCTTATCCAGTTTAGCTCTCCTGTTATTTTTATTTTGTCTTCCCGAACTCGTGTGTTGTTTTATAATTATAGTTACAAATACGACGAATTTTTTTTTCGACCTTTTTAACATTCCACTATTGGAATATGGATATAATGAGAGGGTTAAGGTTACAGTCTGCCACACTGAGCAAGTGTGGGTTGGCAGACTTCGCACACCTTAGAATATCTTTTTATAGAAAATTTTATTGTCCGGCCGAAACCAGACTTTAAAATTACTAGTGTACAAATAAATATAATCTTGCGTTACGATACGATCTAATCTAAGGACAGGTTAGTGAGGTGTAGGCCAGGATGAAACACGCTGGCATAAAAAGTGCATGTTCATTTTCCCCTTCGATAATTCTAATTTGTATTGTATCGGTAAACAAACGCGAAGCACATGTTACGCTAATGAAATTATTTTTGTAACACTGTAATGTAAAATTAATGAATTAAATATGGAGATTTTTAAGCTATTATAGCAAACTAAGGAAAGAGCGCGCTGACGTTTATTATAGGGGGCATATTCCGAACAGTTGATGGAGCCAGATGATGACGACCATGATGATTATGATGATGGTGATGATGATGAAGTTTTTAACTAGTCGTGAGCGTAATTTACTCCCGATATTATGCGTACTTAGAGAAACGTGAAGTCTTGCTGTAATCATTTATTTACATAGTGGACGTCAGCAAGTATGGCCGTGTGCAATGGTAGACAAACATTCTCGAGGACAATATTACCAAAGACAAGATTTGAGACAGCTTAACGGTTGACATATGCTGGAAATATTAATGCCAAGTATATCTCTCGTACATCATACATGCATACATATACGTACGTACGTATGTATATATGCATGTATGTACGTACGTATGTATGCATGTACGTATGTATGTATGTATTAAATTTGTGTTATTACATCAAAAGGAAATTAATATATAATTATAGCTTTTCCTCAGAGATGTTTCTCCGGGGTTTTACGTTCTAATATCCTCTGAGAACTGGTTTAAATGATTAGGTATAAGAAATTCAATCGTACTTCGTAACGGCTATAGAACATCACATCAAAACTATGGCTAACTGGAAGGCTATGGCTAACGTGATGTTACGTTTTACATAAATAAATATAGTTTTGTTTGGGGTGTAAGGGGTTCCATACACCATCTCAGGAGCCCAAGCCAACCTCACCTGCACGTGGTGCAGCCTGCTATAACAGACGAGGCTCTGACGACCGGCTGATTGCGGTATAGCGCAGCCTAAATAGGCACGGCTTAATGCCCTGGCCGCCGACGGGCAGCAGCGTCGGCGGTGCGAAAAGCCGTACCCTGCGATCTCCAACCCACATGCCCAGCGTGGAGATTACGGGCATCAACCCCCCTTTTGGGGGAGGCCTATGTCCAGCAGTGGACTAAGATAGGCTGATTATGACGACTTAAAAATATGTTGCTTTTATCAATTTCATTAAAAACGAAGATATTTGGATATATTATTCTTTATTATTATATATATTCATAGTTTATAGTTTAATTTACAAAAACGTACCTCTTCCACAACGATGTTATGAGGACTGAAGCCGGCATTGAAAAGTTGGAAGAACATTGACGGCTCGTCGCCATCCATCCATATACTGAAGAGAATGCACATCATGAAGACGAGGATTTTCCAAATGGATATAAAACGGTAGGTATAGTAGCGTGTGAAGTTCAATTCATCTTTTAATCTTCCCAGACTTTTGATAATACCTAAAAACAAATACAATATTATTTAAAACTTTTTACTTGTTAAAATATAATTTAATTTGGTTGCAAATCTTATATCTTGAAATAATTAGAAACCATGGCGATTGCCCAGTCTTTATTGGATGTTTTAATTTTTTTAATTGACTATACAATAGTATGGAAAGCAAAAGTGGCCTATAGTGTAACATGCTTGCCTGGCGAGTACCTATTCACATTTCCTTCCAAGAGCCCTAGGCTTAGGACTATGGTAGCTAAATGTACTGAAATCATGTAATTGCACATACCGATCGGACTCTGTCGTGTGACGTAATTCTCCCACCATCCCAGCGATATGCACAAAGCCGAAATAGGGATAAGCCAGAGCACAGGTTTATTCTCAAGAAGTGGCCAGACAATGAATCCTGTGACTTGGGCGACGATCGCCACCATATCCACGATAACCTTCATGAATCGCTTGGAATCTTTCGAGTTACGAGAAAGTAATCCAAGGATAGCCGGCACGACGCAAAGGCAGTTGGTGATCATGGCTCCTTTCACCACGTCCAGTTCGGGAAGGATCTTGAAGAACAGTAACGCTAATCCTACCGTGTGCAGGGTTTCGGCTAAAAATATCTGGAATAAAGAAAACGGTTAAAGTCAAAATATTACTGGATCAATTTAATGAAAATGGTCATTGTAATAAAATTACTACCAATTATGATCTGAATCTATGATTATTTATAATTAGTGCTATTTAATATTGGAATTATTCTTGCAACAATTGAACTTACCACCACAAACTGCACCACTGTCGGCCGTTTTGAAGATTTAAAGAAGCAGATTCTGACTGATCGTATGAGCGTGCCGATTTCAGGTATAGCGAAAGCCGCTAATATTGCCCACATCCACGCAACTCGCTCTTCGTCCGGCAAACTTACTATGAATTGTTTATCTCTACCAGAAATTTGAAAACATATTATGGCTTAGCATAATAATCATATTATAGTATTATAATTAGTACATTTAGTTATAATTAGTACATTTATGAAGGTGTCATTCATGTTTCTACTTATAGAACTATGAGCACGTGTTACCGTAAATGTACGGTGACCGTGATATCGGTATGTTTTGCGTTCCTACAAAGAGAGGTAATTCTAAAATCACTAAGATTCTATTTGGGCCTAGATTCGATGATACTGATGTTTGCTAATGTTGACGATGATGATAAAGTCCATTACATAATAAACTTAATCCGGTTTCGATGCCAAATATGTACTCGTATTTGAATGTTTTTTTGAGAAGTAAATAGTAAAGAAGCATTAACAGTTTTAAGTAAATATTGTCGCCAATGACATCTGCTACTGATAGTAGGAATAGGACAAGACGAATCGAACAGCGATTAACAAATAGGACTGTTAGTGTTCATTCTTTCAGTTAATGTTAATTGTCATTGATATCATAAATTAATTAGTGATAATCGGTAAACAGGACTGCAGCCTATTAAATAATATACGCTGTCTTAATAATCTATACAAATAGATAAAAATGGAGTGGAGTGTGTGTTTGTAATATTAGAATAACCTCTTTTAATAAATGCATATGTACATATACCAAATAACGGTACATATACCAAAATAACATTTTTTACTATTTCTGTCTGGCTGTTTGTATGTTTATTCCGGCTAGACTCTATAACTGCTTGACCGATTTTGACGGGACTTTCACTGGCAGATAGCCGATGTAATAAGGAATAACTAAGGCTACTTTAATTTTAGAAAAAGTTTTGACACCTATGCGAACGAAGTCGCAGGCACAGTTAGTTCTAAATATTCGAATGAGTTTTATATCAGTCTTATTCGAAATTGCTCATTATACAAATATAACATACGTAACAAGACACCTGGAATCCCCGATGGAGTAGACAGAAGTGTTCTGATTAATTGAAACCTTTTCTATTGAGATCCATTTGCCTAATAAGTGATATACACAATAATTCCTTGGAGTTTTCTAGCCAGTATAAAAACATATCCTGCATATACATATATGTTTTACATATAAATTTTGCATAGCAGCAAGAACACCAGACACGTTCTATGTTTATATTATGCATACTTCGTATAAAATATGACTCATGTCATTAAACTAGTGCAAAGCACTATATAAACACGTACCTAAATTTCTATTACAAAAAGCCAGTCGACGGTCCTTTCTTATTTGTGACGTCATGAACAGCATGGTCCCCTTGGCGATGACACCGGACCCCAGTACTACGATGAAGGTGACCACGTACGCCAGGACTTTGAGCATGCGGACAGTTACCTCCAGCCACTTCTGCGTTTCCATAGACACACTGTCCTGCTTCGGCGGAAACTCTCGGAACACGTCCCATCCTTTCGTCTCTTGTACCGTCCTTTGACTGGAATTGAAAAGTTCGTTAGGTAAATAAATGGTCTTATTAATTACGAGGATTAAGTAACATTAATTAGTTATTTTTCTTATTGATTTTAAGTTAATTAGGTTTTTTACATATGTATACCTAATTTTTTTTTGAAATCAAATCTTTCTTGTTTGTTTTTCATATCATTCAGTTATCGAGGAAAAATGTTTACAGCCAATGGTTGCATGTTATAGTTTTGTGAACCGTATTTCATTTTATGTATTTTATATAGTTGCATTTTGATTCCTTCCTCATTATCATCAACGTGTCTAAGTTCGCTGCTGGTTATAAGCTTCCCATGAGGGATTCTCGCTCTTATTCCCTACCCTAGGCATGCGGATTGCGGATCGCAGAGTACAGCTTTTCGCAACACCTACGGTGATGTCTGTCAGCAGTCTAGATTCATTATATTTTTATATTTTTAAACAACCCATGTCATAAAGCGTATTGTTATCTAGCGTCTTCAGATATTACAAACTAGTTAAAACTACAAAAAAAACAATTTTGCATGTTGCCACATTCATATAACTGTTTTAACCTAGTAAGAGATGCATTACGATATCTCTATATTAATAAATTATGAAGAGTTCGAAATAAATATAAGTAGTTAGTCATCTGGTATTAAATACACTTTAACCGATTTTAATTACATATTTAGTTTTAATAAAGTATGTTCGAATATATTTTATTAAAACTTTTTACTCGATAATGTGACTTTCACATATAAATTATAATCTTAATGGATTCGTAAATTACAAGCGGTAATTAAGAAGTTATACCAATGAAATGTAGTGTTAATTTCATTAGAAAAATGCTGATAAACGCTGTCAGCTGTGTGTATCAAGATAGATGGCTCCGACCAGTAATTAACAAGAACAACAACTTTCACACGCGACTTTATCAAGAAATCTGGCCGTTTATCGATCGTATCAGTTTCTACTTCCTTCCCGCGCGTTTCCTCTATAGAATCGCGCTGGTAACCTTCACGTACTCAGTATTGGTGGCAATTAACGCGGATAGAAAATCGTTACAATGCATAATTGTTTCGACACAGCCGTACTTGCCTGGCCACAGTTGTGACAGTGGGGTTTACGTAAGAATAAGAGCCGGTATACAGCGTAACCCAATTAGATGTTGCGAACATTGCGGCCGACCATCGCCGTAACACGCCTTAGACAATGTAATATTGAGATAATCACATGTGATAAACAAACAGGTAACTACTGTTTCACGGAGAAAATAAATTTTTCACTTGAACAATGAATATTTCTGTTTTAGTCATTATGTGTACATGAGTACAGAAGTAAATAGAATTTCAGCTGTATCTAAATTTCTTAATATATTTTAGTCTTTACACTGAACTTTCATAAAACAATAATTTATATAATTTTTTTTGTATGACAAAATAATTTAAAAAATAATAGGTAAAAGTTTTAAAATTAACTAGTTCTGTAGTTATACTAAAATGTAAAATTAAAATAAAAACTAAATACAATATTAATATACTTTACATAAATTATATGTACCTATAGGCAAAATAAATCGTAGTGGCCGACTCATAACGTCCGGTAATAAATTTAATATTCGCTCGTGTCCACACGTACATGGCATTGGAAAGTTAGAGTAGTGTTATTTCTACCTGCCGAATGTGCTGGTTCCTACCTGTAGGCCGACGCAAAATACTTTCATCTACGTTCGTTTAATTATCAATAAAAAATAATGTCCGTAACGTGATATGTATATACATACATATGTAACGAATACCATATTATGTAAAATTACACTTGTTACATCTTGATGGAAGCTGATATAACACCAGCTACCAAAGTTCTATATAGACAGCTTTATATAATATAAACGAATATCTAATCAACTTTTTAAAAATAAAAAAATATAATACTTTCTACGGATTATTTTTTTACTTGCAGTATTCCAATTAGAAAGTCTAATTATAATTAAGTTGTTTCGATAAAAATTAAGAAACATATTTTTTATTTTTTTCTATTGCTAGCCAGTATTAAAACTAATTAAAATTCAACTTCGATAAAATATAATTGCATATTAATTTTCATTAGCTACTTTTTAAATTATCGAAAGTCCATTGGAATCATAACTGAATTTTAAATTAAAAAACTAAAATTGAGTACATACGCTTATGTCTTAACACAAACCTGTAAATACTACAGTAATGTATGGTACCATTGCTGTAAATTGAATTGTTGTTCGCGACGTATATAGGTTCCTCGAGCTCCTGCTTCTCGTAAAAAGTCCGACGACCGTTATCACTCATCTTGCCTATTTATACAGACAGCACCACATTGAACATTTGATCACTTTAAACGCATTTTTCGAGCGAATATTTTCTAACAGCATTATTAAGGGACCGGTGTTAAATATGTGTTCCCCGTTCGAATATTGTTCAATAACTCATTGTTGTATTCGATCGGGGACAGCAAACGGTGTGATCGCATACCGACTGCTGGAAGCATGCGTACACCACACCGCCGAATGATTCGCTATTGTTCTACATGGGACAAAACTTGAATATTAATTCAATATTTTAACCGAATAACATATCTTTATTCAAAAATAACTATGAAATGTCTGTGTGTAACTGGTATATTTGCTATGATGTCATTCGAAAACTAATTGAAAATTATCAAAACAGAAAAGTTAATTATGTGTTATATCGGAAAAACTTATAATTTATAATTATTAAAGCAATATCGAATATTATACTAGGAATATCCACCTAGACAGATAAGCGTGTCCCACCTCACCCAGGGATACCTTAGGTATATTTCAATGATTAATAGTAATTACTCGTAAATAGTGTCAGTGTACTACACTCCTCTGCCTACCTCTTCGGGACTACCAGACGTACTGCTACGTTTTTAAACAATTGAAATAAACGCTTATCATTCCTACATCAGATCGAATACATATTTATATTTTATTTTGACGGTAGCTATGTTAAAAAATCGCGATTTTTTTTCTGATATGTCATAACCGGACCATAAAACGATTTCATCTTTGTCCAAGAGAGCCATATTCAGAGCACTGTGCACCGTTCTTCGTTCTGCAGCAGTGGTTTCGTGAAATTACACAGCCGGTTGCTAATTACCAACGCGCTCGCATACCGGTGCCATGGTACTTGCCGCCGAAATGAAAGTTGAAATTTTCTTTTGAATGGTATGTATTTATTTACGTATACACATCGCTTAAGTATTTTTAATGCTCACTAATAACTAAATTAACAATCAATTCGAATGGTACGTTCTGATTTATGATGATGATCTACAAGATTTTTTCATTTTATTTATTTTTAAGCTACGAGCGTTTTTGCGTACTTACTTATGAGTAGTTGGTTTAATTTTCTTTTTTATCCTGTTTTTTTCTAAATAATATTCTTGTAACCAGCTTGGTAATCTTAATTATTATTATTAATAGTTTGAACCAACTGGACCAAGTGACTCTACTCTCCCATATTGTCCAAAGACACTATCGGCTTAATCCTTGCAATCATTTTCGAGCGTGTTTACGAATATTCATTTGCTACTCTTTTCGCTTAAATAATACATAATAACCTTCATTTTTTTTTAATTGAGAAAGGAATTTTCCACCTATTAGCTTTTATTTATAAATGCAACTGTAAACATTGCTTAAAAAATAATCAATTTAATTTTTTTTCCATATATTTTGTAATCAAATTTCCTTTCATGCTCTATATAATACATAAAATTACAGAACCTTAGAAAATGGCCTAAAACATTGCTCGAGATCATGACTAGGAGGACGATATATAAAACAGATAATACATACAACAATCATTTACAAAACTATGCAGTATTAATATATCTACCATTCGAAATCAAAAAAAATGGCGGTGACCTTTCAAAACTCACGATCCAGACCTACTACACCGACGTTCAGCGCGATCGTCTGCGTCGAAGTGCATTTGCTTTATTACAAGCAAAATTAGTTCTTATACTTACGTCACTAAGGATGAAAATCGATTGAATCCTACATCAACGTGAAACGCAACTATAAATAACAATAGCCCCTTCAATGTCGCCAGCGATCACGAAAACTTACGAAAGCCTCGGCGGCCAGCTCATGAGCTCTGTAGAGCGAGAGCTCGTTTTGGCTATTATTATTCGATTCGTGTAATATACATGAATCAAATAGGTATACATATGTTATACAGTGTTAGTATTATACGGTATAACGTATTCATATTTTATACAGTATAAAAGTCGTTTAAAATCACCGTTCGAGCTATGTATACGTATCTATACATAAAGAGTTTACGATCGTCACGTAGAAATATACCATAAACAAATATCAAAATAAAACTACTTATTTTATACATGTATTCGCATTGATATAAAACAAAATTTGTTTGGGTACATAATATTTCTAACGAACTATACTTCGGTAAATATAGGTAGTTCCCGGTATAGAAAGCATGATTTGTTAGTATGCGAACCACCACCAAGTCCATACCCGAAGTGCAGCGGTCAATGACCATCTCATAAGCGTAAGAACATGAACTCTACTTTAACATATTTATATTTACATACGGTACTCTGAAGGTACTTCATTTCTGTGCGTACACGTCATCGAATTAACATGGGCTTTTTTGAGATGTCTTAAGAAAAAATACAATTGTTGTAGAATAACAGAATAGTTAATAAATATAATGCTGGCCGGCAAGAGACCAGACCCGTTGTAATCTAATATTCTGCTCACGCCCGACCCCGTAGCCGTCGGGTTCGTACTTACCAACAATTTGTATGTTACGAGAAGTAGCACTTTTCAAAAATTATATTCGGAATTTCAAAAAAAGAATTAAACGTTACAGTCTACGTTACTGGAGGGAAATGACAACTAATGAACTAAATCGTTCGTTTTTGCTCTTTTTATTTATAGATCTAACAATGTATCTGCTATAAATATGTATGTCTTGACAGTCTATTGTTTACCTGCATTTTAGGTGCTTTGTTCAAACAAATTAGTATTAGGAATTTACTTGAAATCGTAACACCGGCATGATATACCCATAAACACACACACGCGCACATCTATACACACATGCATACGTATATGATGTGTAAATAACGAATTTCAAATGGGATGAGTTGTTAGCAAATCAAAACACTTCCTCATTTGTCCTTCGCCTTTATATTTGCAGATGTTTTAAATCATGCTTGGCTCGCACATTGATGGATGATAACACGTATTAAATGCTTTATAGTAATATTAGTAGAAAATGTGACTGGACCGTTGGTGTAGTAGTTAGTGAACCTAACTCTTGCGGCGGGGTCGTGAGTTCGATTCCCGCCCAGAATAAATATTTTTGTGATGAGCACAAGTATTTCTTCTGCGTCTGGGCTTAAGAATATAAATATATATTTATATATATGTAGTTTAACACAAGGTTTCTTGATGCTTACTTTGGGCTTACATGGCCGTGTGTGGAGATGTCGGCAGTAAAAAAAAAATAGGTGTATGACATGACGTGTCATTTCTACATTCATAATTCCCGTCGTACGCGGTAATAGTACAGGTACTTGAATTTAAATGTTAACAAGATTTATCACACGTGGAAGTTACTTTTAAAATAAGTGTTTCCGATTAACAAAGTAAATTAATATGATTAATCGTTAACGAAGACAGCAAACAAAATACAAATTTTTTTGCAAATGTTTTATGTAAGATAGGTATATTATATTATATATGTATATAGTTATAACATAAAGTAACATCGTAACATCCCGCCTGTAATACCCAAAGGAGTAGGTAGAGGAGTGTAGCAGGTCCATACTCACATTTCACGACTTACTTTTACGTTCCATCTTGGAACAGGAGATGAGCTTATTTCCACACAGCGGCCAATAATCCAGACTCCGAGCCACTACTAGGAATTATAAGGTAGTAAAACCCAATAGTACCCGAGAATTGAACCGACGACCTCTCGATTAGTAGTCGCAATATAAATCTAAGTGAATATCATTTTAAAAATTAAACGTTTAAGCTTTATAAGATTCAAGAGTTTATATCGATAAAAATATACAAATACATTACTGATAAGGCTATACATATTTTTTCTATATCTAATAGGTTTACTCAACTTAGTAGTATACACACATACCCACGTGTAAGGTCATAAATATTTTTTATATACGTAATAAAGTTGACATAGCTTTAACTGGCTAATACGACGAGTTGCTGAGCTGTGTTGGTCTAAGATCACAGATAGCAAGTGGGGCGCAAAAATGTGGCACAGTCGCAGCTCGATCGAAAGTTGTGTCGTCAGAGTCGACAACCTTGGCATTTGAGCGGGTTCCGGGCCGCGCTGGCCGAGCTGGCGACCTCTCGAGCTGTACCAATCAATTTTATTGTTTCTTTTATGTCAAATACTTCTGACAAATGTTATGTAAATATACATCTGACAAATCCCATGCAAAAAATACACCAGACTAGTATACTCTTAATCTATAAATGTGCTATTATTTTACTTAAAAATGTTTTTATTTATTTGTTCTTAATTTAATACCAATAAGCGGAAATATATAGCGCTCAACGCCTACTAATATTCTCTACGAATGAATCATTTGGAGAACGATAAATATAACAAAATATGTAGAGTTACAAGTAGGTGCACAAAAACAAATATTTATTTTTATTGGTATTATACTTGAAATCTATACAAATATAGAAAACAGCAACAAAATAATATGCACTTGATAAAGAAGCTCTCAATAATACACTGGCATACGGACAACATTTGTCTCTCCATTTTATAGTTATTTTAAATTACTCCACGCTTTACCGACATTGAGAGCCAGTTACCGATCCGATACGACATTTGATCATTTGTCAATCGTACGATGACTAATATCAAAAACTGGTTAAAACATCTCGCTTAAAATAATACGTAATTGGTTAAATTTTCCTCGTCAGATGAAATCTCAAACACATATGCTATGCTTACCTGTAAATTTGAACCGAGGAATAACGAGCCTTATTATTTGGCCACAGAATACACGGATAAAAGAAGCATATAATTTACATCCAGACAAAAAATACTTGTAATGGATACAATTATTTGTCCTGGGTTAAAATCGAACCCACGACCTCCATTTAATCCATTAGGATCACTAAGAATCACTTCGCTAATTCACTAAGGATCACTGGACCAAGGAATTAGTCAAAGTACTCGTCTTATGCTTAGGATTAGACAACAGGCAGACAAACTGATTTATAATAAACTATATACACAGACTTACAGACTTAACATAAAAATATAAATCACTTAAAAAACTTCACAAGTACTAATTAAGGTTGCCTTAGCTGTTGCTTCATATTTCATGTTGATGACAATCTAATGTGTTCCAAGACTGACGTAATGCTCTCACTGTATATTTGAGATTATACGAAGATGTAATATATTACATTACAAGTACATATGTAGCGTCATAAATATACTTCATACAATGGTTGTTTGCTTAATAGATATTACGTAGGAATCAAAAAAGCTAAGCTAATAACTCTTTCTCTATCTTGTCATACTGGTTCTTACTCAAATTCTCCACTCCAACTTACGAAATTATGTTATATCCAATCTCTAAAGTCTCTTCCTAAATTTATCACATCCGACCCACTTTCTTTCTGCATTGATTTTTTCTTATGTGTACGTTGCCTGGAAGAAATCGCTATTTAAGCGATAAGGCCGTCTATAGAATGTTACTTATTTTGTTTTTTATATATAATATTTCTTATATATTCTTGTATTTTAGTGTGAAATAAAGTATATTGTAATAAGACTCATTGTTACTACGGACATTGATTAGCTAGTTGGTTGGTTATATTTTCACGCTACTTTTTAAGTGGTACCTTGGGATTGCAGTCCTCGAAGACTACCTCTCTTCGGAACTGACGGCTGCTACATGATAAGGAACAATTCGCCTACGGAAAATGGCGGTAAATCATAATGACACATTAGATAAATAGATAAAAAATTATACTATTAAGCGTTATATAAGGAAATGACATTGCTCGGGAAACACATTTATGTAGCGCCCATTTGCTTGTAACCCTTTGAATCGCCAAGTTGTTGACGATTTGTTGAACATGAACTTCTAACAAAATAAAAATCTCGTAGATTCAATTAAATTATTGAATTGGTAGTTTAAAAATAAAGTGTTCACTAACAAATATGTAACCAATTTTTAATTTAAAATATCCTTAAAGTTACTACTTAGTGATTGAAGATATTTATCAGTTAAGTTGATACAAAATATTCATACAACGACATTGACTCTATAAGAGCCGTGTCATCAAACTGGTGTCACTAAAGTGATGTCATACGAAAGGTTAAAGTTTTATAGGCGAAACCATTTACTTATCATTGAAGATACTTTTAAGTGGAAAATTAAAATTATTTTAATTTATGGAATTGTATTTCAACATATAAATAATATACGCAAAAATAGGCTAAATGCCAATTTAAAAAAAATGAATTAGAAAACTGGAAATGGTAAAATGAACATTTTAAAACGCTTAAGCAAATGAAATGTCATTTATCGACATTTCCAGAACTAACCTTTTAGTTTAAATATAGTTTACAGATGGTTAATTAAAAACACGATAACAGGTTTGTGAAGCATCAGCCACTTTGTTCAATGTAGACATTAAATTATGTAATAAAAAAGTAATATTACGCCTGTAATCCCCGAAGGGGTAGGCAGACGAGTGTGGTACACTCCCACATTTTACCATTTACATTTACGTCCCATGGAATATAAATTATGTAGACGTTTATTAATAAGCAATAAACAATCAAACAGAATTTTATTAGCCATAATATTTATGATTCCCAAACCTTATGACTAACGTGGACATTAAGGGCAAAATCCCGTTAGTGAGGCTTATGTGCAAAATCGATAGAGACAGGCTAATTATGATGATGATAATGTGAATATTCATATATTATTTGTCAAAATAATATGTATTATAGTTGATGTAATAATGGCAATATATGTAGTTGATATAATAACCCCTATTCCAAGGGATATATAGAATAGCTGGCTAAAAATAGCAGTACCATCCTCCTCTGCCTACCCCTTCGAAGAATTACAGGGGTGATGGTATGTTGTAAATTGTTGACGGAAATGATACCAACCTGCCTCCATAAATATCATTGTTAAGCGGCAGAAGCTCGTCGTCGGAGTTGTCGCTGGTCTCCTCCCTCCGCGCCTTCCCCCCCGACGCGGCCATTTTTGCTCACGAGTCTGCAATAAGAAATTTTTAAATCTTTTTATTAATGAAACCTTGTCTTCATGTAATCTAGTTTTAGCTTAAATTTTACAATCGTTGTGTAAGCTAGCGTTTCGTGTTAACTGAAATCGTTTTGCTAATCTTTTTTTGGGATTTTGTGATAAGTTTGAGACAATGAAGTTGGATTGTTTCTGATCGCAAGCAAAGAGTGAAAGAAAATGTGAAAGTGTTCTGCATTTTTCTGTCTACTTCTTCGGGGACTACAGACGTGAAGTTACGTTTAATATAATAACAATAATTACAAAGGCCAATCACAGACAAATACTTATTATAATAAAGCCATATATTTTATTGTGATGAGTATTGCTGTCAATAAATCTTGGTTTCGCAACTTTCACGTTCAATGTAACTTCTATTCTTGTCAAACACAAGTTATACTTATGTAGTGGAAAAAAATGTTTTAATACTTGTATATGCATACATGTGCACACACGCGCGTGTCATATGAGAGAGGCATGAGTAAAATGTTATAATTACAAAAGATCTAAGAATGCACGAAGTGTAATAGAAATAGAATACTTGTTGTTAAAGGTCACACCGCTCACGTCCATAGTAGATACAAGCTTTGTTACTTTTCTCATTTTACTCATCGCTAGCCAATGAGATGGTTTCAAAATGTAGCGTTCTATCACATCTAATAAATTCCTGATATTAAGGGACTGCCCCAAGAAAGGTTGACTTAAATGATTATTTTTATAAATTTTAGGAAAATGAAAAAATGTATCATTACTTTCATTAGTCACTATTTATTTACAAAGCTTCATTAATAATTTAATCAATGAGGACTAATCTATATTTTGAACGCTATACAAATTTTAAACTGTTTTGGAATTGAAACAATTTATTAAATTAATAATCAGGCAATCATCGTTATCACTCTGTCTTAGTACACATCTGAACACAGCCTCGATAAGCGCCCTCTGTCATCGAAAAAATCTTCATACTCAGTTCAATTAGTCATTAATTACCTTACGTCATTGATCTTACGTTTAAGCGTGTATAGTTGTCGTCACATTTATCACATGTGTAGGTAGTTTTTCTTATTGTCTATCTCACTGAACAAAGTTTAAAAATAATCATGTTTTAATAATGAAGATAATATCCACACACCGTAAATTTCATTATTACTTGGCTCGACTGGTAGATATCGCCATATGGAATAAATTCCCCTTTTTTAAAAGCAATAAAAGGTAAATAAATATTGTAATCGCCTATATGTAGAGATTCTCTTTGTGTCCTGTATGTTTTTGAATAATCCGTTTGAGATGTCAATTGCGTGAATCACATATAAGCGCAGACCTCGCGCATTCCTCGTATGTAAACCTTCGACCTTGCCGGTCGTTCATCCCTTTCGGTTTGTATTACACGGATAAATGCTTACTCTACATCAGTTAATCGACGCCGCTTTTACTCTACACTGTTTTATTCCAGGAAAGTATATGAAACATTCTAGAGGTTTGGGTAAATGAATTATTTAACCATTATACTCATATACGAGTAAATTGAGCTGAAATGACGTCAACAATCGTGACGTACCTAAATATGAGGTCATATAATCAAGACGGTTTTTCTATTGGAATATAGGGTAATTCAAACAGCTTAAATGGCCATGGCCACCTACAGACATTGAAATCAAATTTTGAAATATTTTTTCCTCAGATTAGCCAAAAAATGGTGTGACCGGTAGATATTCAGTTGATAGACTGTCTTAATATTCGTGCTGTCATAGTATATGTTGATCTCCTTTGGGCTTAAAAATATATAAACCAAATCGTACCCGATAAACGTTTAGAAGGGTGAAATCAACCAAACCCAGAAAGTATTATTATCATATTATTTTTCTTATCCACGTTACGCGTTTAAGTCTTTTACTCGAAATTTCAAGCATATTTCTTTTTAGATAAATACTCTTACATGTAAATATAATATCGTGATAGAATACACCTTTATACTTAAGACATCAGTGTTTTATTTTCCCACACTATAGGAATGATGTATACTTTTTGTAGAGTCGCTGCGACCGGAGGGAGGTCATGTAAAAGAATCTGTTTAAAAATAGGTTAAAACGAAAATAAACACTAAAGACACGTGGATAGATCCAATCCATTTTTTATAGTACCTTATCAGACAAGTATTTGCTAAACTTGTTTTAAGTTTGATACTTCAAAAATATCTACTGTTGCGTCAGGTAAAAATATTTCTTATATAAATACAACTGACTAAGCGGTAAAATTTTACGAGCTGATCATATATTCCTTAGACTGCCTCGCTGGTCGAGTGGTTGCAAGCGCGACTGCCGATCGGGAGGTGCTGTGTTCAAATCCCGGGTCGGGTACTATTGGATTTTTCTAATTTAGAATTTCTAGTAGTGACTCGGAGTCTGGATGTGCGCCCGGTGTATGGTAATAGGCCCACCACCTATTCAATTGTGGGACTTAAACGTAACTGGTGAAACGTGGGGGTGTACTACACTCCTCTGCCTACACCTTCGGGGATTACAGGCGTGATGTTACGTGTGTATCATATATTCCCAAATATGAAATTTACGAGATTGTATGCTTTGAAATGTACAAAGAGCCAAAGCCTTTTATAATATATTCAATACAATATACGAAAGCATTAAAACATAATGTCGAATTATATACGATATCGATTTATTTATGTTGGACAAATTTAATCTTTATTTTTATTATTTTATCAAACCAGTTTCCTAACGGGGTAGGCAATAACACCAAGTGTTCATATTTTTAAGCTTCTAGACTTGACATGCTTCGTCTATATTCATCATCCTCTTCATACACGCAAGGCGATTTTAGAAAATCCCGACTGACTGAATATCTGTTGCTTTGGTACATCTGTTTTGTTATTCTTTTGACTGCCAATTTTAAAACCTGCCCGAACCCTTTAATACTGTTACACAATATATATTTACTTATATTCACAGACTTATATTATTATGGTCACAGCATTAGTCAAAAAAATATAATTCACATTATCATCCCAATGAAAATAATTTGTGGAAATCTAATTTTATTAATGCTTTTTTTGTAACGTCTATTTTTATTAATGGTTTTTTGTAACGTCTATTTTTATTAATGGTTTTTTGTAAAGTCTCGTATTCAAGATTGTCCGATAGTCAAACCAGTGGAATGACCTATGTACTTACACCAGACTATCAGTAATCGGTTTTATGTATCCGAATAAATCAAAGATGTAGTTTAGCGGAGGCGGAGGGCTCCGGTGCGTCGACTGCCGCAAGGTCAGCGACTTGAACCAACCTCGCCCTAGCTTCATGTTCTAAGGTTTTTCAGTCGTGCTCACAGTTACACTAACAAACAAAGAAATAGTTCAGCTGTTTACTGGAATTTATATGGTACTTGTTCAGTAAAGATTTATGTATGTGTTTCCCATCTAAATACTATTTTTATGTTTTCATTGTGTGATTTAAATGATAGTTGTAGATTATAAATAATTAGACTGGAATACTGCCCTCCAATAGTGTAATTAATAATTGTCAAATAAAAACCCTATATTGATTTGAAAATGTTGATTGCAACCTGAATTAGGAGTATCCGATTGCCAACAGGCACAAGAGGAATCTTACAAGGTAGAATACGTTAATATATTTGCGTACATTTAAACAATTAAAGGTGAGTTCACGAAATCAAGGAGGCGTCGTGCATAACCGCTATCTATGAACAATGAAAAACATATTAGACATTGTGATATCGTCACGGCCAAGATATTTCCGGTGAATGCCACGTTATCAAGAACACACATGTCTGTTCTCTACAATGGCGTCTTGTTCTTTATTAACCACTATAGACTTGTTTTATTGAACAAATCATTATTTATAAGATAAAAAAATCAATAAATAATTTTATTATTATTGTGGCAAAAAGTTAGTGAAAATCATGTCAAATTGTAGAGTAAATTTTTTGATCGTGGAAAACAAAGGTTGCATTTTGATATTGAAAGAAAGATTTTGATAGCAATTATCAGACTGGTAACCTTCCTTTCTTACATTATTTGCGGGTACACTGGTTTCTCGATTACATTTCGTTTAAAGACAATAATCGTTTTCTAATTCAAAGTAAGTAATTCAAACGTTTTAGAACAATCGATATGAAAGGGTGTGTTAAACTTTTTCTACGATAAGATTACAATATAATTATGAATAATGCATGTTGCACCGATTATCGGTTAATAAAAAGCCAATTGGTTTCAACGTAAGAACATGTACTCGTAACTGGCGCTTGCTAGCGTCGGTTGGAGGCTGACGCAGGCTCACTTTCACTGCTGGCGGCCAACAGCTGGCTTCCCCCGCTCACACCCTTCCCCCGATACAATCTCAACTACGCAATACTGCCTTACATTCCCAGCTTTACATTCTTTGTTATATCTTACACAAATACTTGTAACATTACGATTAAGATGTTGTATAAATATTTTATTGCGTGGAAAACAATTATATTATTTGTTATATTGACAGATGTTAGGTAACGAATTTTATCGATTGCTTTGGTTTGTTAGAATATCTTAATATAGTTGTATAATAATATTTATAACTTTTTAATGTTAAACTGTTACACAAATATTTTTTTTAGAAAATACCTCAGTCAAAAGGCAATATAACAAGATAAATCAATCAAAGCGTTGATGGATTTTCCACTAATAGTGAATATTAAGAACTCTTCATTTACATCTTATTAAAATGATATGCGTTACAAAAATCATCCAGTTATATTATGCAAATGGACAGACAATTTAATTGGAATAAAATTTTACTAACAACTTCCTGACCAATACGACCTGTTAAACCTGTAACACACTAATGAAAATATGCTCGTGCATAAGTTCTGATATGTAAAATATATTTTAAAAAAGCTTTGCATACTGTTAATAAACATATGCTAATGCACAAGTTTTAAAATATGGGATATATGTACTCGTATATAAACTTATAATTGGAAAAAAAAATTGAAAATATCGCAACAGATTTTTCACCAACCCGAGACTATGCAACTAGTATTAAAAATGTTTTATTTTATCTCCTTTTTCTTAATTGAATTAAATTCAAATGTAATGTCAAATATATTTTCATATAATTTACTACCTACATCCAATAGGCGCGCTAGAAATTCGCTAGAGCGTGGTAAATCGACGTCGAAGGTAGAGCAGGCGGCAGTTAGAGGGGCAGCGTGACCTCGCCCTGTTTCTTCACCCTTCTGTTATATTTCTAATATAATATTTATAGCAAATCTGTCAATATAAACTTGGCCAGCGTGGCAGATCTCCATAATCTATTTTATCTTGTGAGGAGACCCGTTTCCAACAGTAGAACGATGAACAAGTATCAACGTATCAACGAACACGTATCAACAGTAGTTGATGATGACAATATTTATAGCATTACTTATACTCATAAAAATATTCAGAATTTCTTAAACGATGGTACGAAATAACCTAGGTTTTGTAATCCATATCGTTTTCTAAACCGAATGTGTGCGTGAATACATTATAGTTTTCCACGGTGAGGCAAGTTTCTGTTAGTTACTTGCTAGGTCTAGGTACATCCTTTATTCAAGTTTCTTTGCCCCAATATTCGAAGTGTAGTCCTAATGCTGTGACGGCAAATCGGACCGATAAGAAATAACAGTACTAAATTTAAAATACTGTTTATATAAATTAACTTCAATTTCAAAGCTGCGATGTTAAAAATGCATTGGATACAGAATTAAGTAGAACTTAAAAAGTTAAACTGTATTACAATTTTTGCCCTAAGCTGCCACGAACTTCTTTTAAGCGAAAATTGACGTTAAGTTCCTTTAAAAGTTGTCAGGACAAAACGTTAGGAAACTTTGTGAGGCATTGGAATTTACCAGACAAATAATGTAGTTACGTCTAATCGACATCATCAGGCTGTCTCTGCTCTCTCCTCGGCTTACAGCAACCAGGCAGATACAAAATGTCCTACAGTACGTTATATGTGACGGTGTTAAATAAGGTACATCCTAATTGTCCGTATAAAACGTCAAGATCCAAATTTACTATCATACTACCAGTGTTTTTTCACTACTTGTCGTTTTTCATTATGTTAATTGACGAGTCATTTAGTGTTTGGAATATCTTTAATCCATAATTACAATTTCTAAATTAATTTCACGTTCTGTTTCATACTCAACCATTTCACTTTAGTTAATGTAATTATCGACCAACTCTAACATATCATCATCAATCATCATCATCATCAGCGTACACCCGTCCACTGCTGGATATAGGCCTCTCCAATAGCATGCCACTGGGGTCGATTTTCAGCTCGTAGCATGCAACTGCTGCCAGCTACTTTGCATATATCGTCACTGCACCTAGCTGGAGAGCGTCCTACGCTACGCTTACGCTAACATATCAGACAAATGAAATTGCTTAACCAATGCCTAACACTTGTAGATGTATACAAGAAACTCATTAACTGTGTATTTAATTGTAATTGTTAAAGCCACCGGAAAATCTTATCTAAATATGATATTAATTGTGATTATTAATGACGTGCGTTTATCTCGATGACTAATTGAATATATATTAAAATACATTTGTAGTTAGTTAATTACTACTTTTATCTTTAATATCTATATACATATATTCGCTAATACCGAAATATCTATATACATATATTCGGTATTAGCGAATATACATATATACATAGATATTAAAGATAAAAGTATGTATATAATGTACTCGTATTTACCTGTTTTTAGGAATTTAAAAATACATACAACATTAGCCACGTTTATAAGAGTCCGAAAAATTCGTCTTCAAAATAAGATTTCAGTATAACAAAAGTGAAATATAATTTGCTACATCGTATTAAAATAATATTTTGTGACCATATTATATTCTTTTAATATGAGTTGAAAATGGCGCGCGTTGAAGTCTTTTCAAAGGGTAAATTACTCAGCGTTTATTAGTAATGTAGAGCTTGTGTATGTATTTACATTTCGTTCTTTTGTATAATCATTTTGTATGCATGGCCTTAATATTGTAATGTCTAATATTTATAAATAAAGTAGTCTAAGCATAATTTCATTTAGAAACCATGAAATATTATGCGTCATATATGTAGAAACTTGTATTGCAAGAACATTGTTGCATGCAAAATGTAACATTTAGTATTATATGAAATAGTAACACGCCAATCAATGCTCCTTTCATACACAAGGCGAATTTTACAATTCATTATTCTGTTCATATAATTTACATTACGATTTAAAAAGAGTAAAAAACACGCAAAGTTGTTTTTCATGCAAGAACGACTGGACGAAATTGAAAGTAATATAAATATTTTCAGAGCAAAACGAGTATACTAAACTAATGATTTGTATTTAGGCAATTAAGCAAATAAAGTAACCATGACGTGATAACATTGAAGTAATATTTCATTACAAAAACGCTCAGATAACGTTTAACGCTTATAAAATGTTAAACGTTTGCATTAGAAATGCAATAATCAAAAAAATTAAAACATGTAATATATCTATATCTTATGTGTACTTTCTTTTTTAACTGCAAACATATAACATGTGTGTTTCAATAAGGAAAAATTCTAAGCATAATATAAAGTGTTGAGTATTTTATGTTTTTTAAAGTCAATAATAATAGTAATAATGTACTTTTTCGCAATACTCTACAGATAGCTTGTAAAAATGTCAGACTAAGTTCTTGCAATGTACAGAAAAGGAAATAGTCGCTCAAACTAGTCTCCGGGCAGTACGTGACCCAAAACAACGACAACTATCACAATATCGTGCTATACATACGTACATAAATACACATAGGCATGCACCTATACTCTACCATACCGAGCTCATATCAGACTCTATATAAAATTTTGAGAAACTAAAAGTCTCTTACACTATCTTGATTGCCACATCTCGATCGACGCCAAATTAATCACTCATTGTAATCAACGAAGGACTGGTTAATATTTAAACTTGTTCCTAAAACGCATTATTGCGATATGCTAATACATTCCGTGAGTAAAAATACAAATAAGGTTCAATTAATTTTGTAACACTACTAATTGCACGGACAAATTGCGCAAGTTACGTATTCACTAATTGAATACGTTTATATAATTGTTCGCGGAAATTATAAAATTGTTTTGTTCCAAGTGAGAACGACCCTCCGACGGAACCGGATATGCGTACGACCTTAGGGTTGCCACGTTATCCTCCTGTGTAATCATATGAAGTATACAAAAAGAACAAAGAAGTGGTAACCATATTCAGTAATAGCCCGTTACAATCTAATTATTTAAACCGTTAATGCCCTTGATGATAGCATAATAGAACACTTAGTAATACTTATCAAGTGGTATTGAAGTTGCCAGCACACATCCAGAATAGTCAATTTAACTATCACAATACTTCATAGATAGTTTGGACAACGGTTATTTAAAGATATTCATCTCAATATTAAAGTAGTAGAGGTACTTCCTAGTAATTTGATTGTTATATTTGGATGCAGTTAACACGATCACAAAAATATTATTACTTTTATATACAGCTATTTACATACATATATATACACATGTATATAAACAAGCGCTTAAAATATTTTCAAGTTGCGCGATATAAAGCTTACTTGATACTACTACAAAACTTGTTCCACCTACATTCACTTTTGCCATGTAAATAGTCACCAAAGCTCTACGGTAATAATGTTGCTACGATAGGTATTTTAAGTAGAGTACACGAAAAATAGCCTACTTTTGGTGTGAAATTAAAGAGTTAGAGCAGAAGATACGTCACTGACTTACACTTTCGAAAGTGAAACTCAATGAGGCGGGTAATATAGAAACAAACCCGACATGTAGAGACTGCATTTATTTTAAAATCATTATTAAATGTAAGGGAATTTTTGGCAAATATATTCGCAAATACTAAGCATAATCACCATCTCATACTTTCGCAGCTGATTGTATGTAGCCTCGAGAACGGTAAAAGGTCAGCAGTCGAGAAAGTTCGATACTTGTTATATGTAAAGCTTAAGATAACTCACCGGCGATTAGATCGAAGAGTTAAATCCTTAGTGTTTATATCACTTCACAGTATAATAATAAGGCTTGTTACACACTCGCGAGGCAGTGTCGTGGCGCATGGTGCGCGAGTGCGGTCGGTCGGGTCGCCGCGCGCTCACTGCGTCGCGCCGTCGGTCTCAACCTCGGCCGCACTACGACCCGTCACTTGCTTACAATCTCCTACTTCGGCTAAGGCTTTTGGCCCCTTGGATATGCCTACTATTAATATTCCGATGAGTCAAGTGAATTAGTCCATATTTCTGGTTTTACCCATTCAACTATTTGGGTTTCTAGTTTTTCTATCCATTAAAAGTTAGCGACATGGGTAACATGTGTAAGCAATTAATATGAAATAATATACATATACTATTTATTTTATATACATATATTTAAGTATTACCGCATAATCTTAGGCAAAATCCTCCGCTCCGTCTGTCTGTTTTCAATAATCTCAAACACTACAGAACCGATTTTCAGGCGGTTTTCACCAATAGACAGAATGCTTCATGAGAAGGGTTAAGGCATTTACGGAGGTTTTATCTAAATCGGTTGAAATATGACGATATGGTGAAAATGTTTGAAGAAATCAAACTGTCTGGGAACTTTCATCAAAAACTCGGCCTAACCGCTTTGAGATGTGTATAACAAAACAATGTGTGGTGGGATAATACACCTTAACAAGTTTGCGACAGCATATACATATCTTATAGGTGCTTAATATACCCATTCTATATTCAAAAAAAATGGTCACGTGCAATGCGGTAATTGGAAAGCTATTTAGACGGATACAGTATTAATCCTTGCCAACTTAAATGTTAAAAACCATAAGAATTATATGCACATTATGATAATCCTTTACAGAAAGTTTTTAAAATTAATATCTTAGGAGTTATCGCAAAATAAAAACTAACGCGAGAAAAATTTACACCCATGACGGGACTCGCTTGATCGAAGATTATACGAAATTCACCGAGACATCTAATACAGTATAATAACATGTTCAAGTAAATTGTATAACTATGTAATAAACATCAATTATTATTCATTTTATTCAATAAAATATGTCTTTTTTAGATTATACTCTTTTATGACGTCTACCGCAAATTCTCGTCCCTCACAATGAGTCGACTGTTAAAATATACTAATAGGCATTCGGTTCGCCCACACAAAACCCAAAGTAAAACATTACGCCCTGCAGAACGTCTTCATGAAGAATTATTGTATATAAATTTGCACCTTTTGTTTTTATATTTATTTATTGCAACGTTAACAGACCAGGTAAATTGACCATGATAATTTTAAAACGTCATACCTCATGATGTACCTCTTCATAAACTAACTTTATCATATCTTTAAAGAACTTCAAATTAATATTGAATAATTGCAGTGAAAAAGCTAAGTGTGTAGCATATAAATAAATATACAGATGTATATATCTAATATATTAGTAAAGAAAAAAAAATCGTTTCATAATTTATTTTAATATGCTTAAATGAGATCAAAATTGCACAACTTAACTCAATGATAAGATTAATTATACAAAAATATCATTCCTAAAAATAGTAGAAAATAAATAAAAGACAATAAATGTAAGCATTGAATATTTATAATACATAATTAAAACTTGCCTGTGAATCTCAGTGACTCTACATACTCTAAATGTTAAGTCTAGAGACTAAATAGAGATTGGTGATATTATGTATTTGAATATCTCCTTAAAACACCATAATATTTAATACATATTTATTTCTAAGTTCTATTACGTAATACTGGAGTATATCCTGGAGACGAATTATATATTTAGTTAAATAGTTTTACACTCGTTTTATGTCACTGAATAATACTTTAAATTATATCGTGTTTACAAGTTGATTCCGTTTAAGACAAATTGCCAAAAGCAAAACCATTAATTCCAAATTTAAAACTTGTTGTCAGATAAATAAATAAATTCAAGGGTTAATATATGACAAAATAATATGGTGACATCGAAAGCCATGAATTCCATGTACTGATGGATCAAATAAACATCAAACGTCAATTTTTTTTTGGCAATTTATCCTGTATTTTGGTTATCATTTTACGCATAGTTCTCTCTGAACCTGACGTTGCTTCTGCGTGGCAATGGCGTCACTTCCTCTTCACTGTCGAGGGCCGGTTCATAGCCTTTGTTCATGTACGCACCCGACATCGACGATCGACCTGCCACGTCTGTGAGCTAGAAAATAATGGAAATTTGCATGAACATCGGTTATATTTTAAGAACAAGGAAGGGGGCACTGGTACTTGCAGGCGTTATATGCCCTACTGTTACAAATAGCGTTCTAAGAATGTCGCGTAGAAAAGTGCATTTATAGCCTCGACATTATAATACAATAATGCATCTTGGAGAGACCAATCAGTTGACCAATAATGCCTTTCAAATGAAACTTCGAGTGAAGGTTCTTTCACATTCTATAATATGACAAAAGTACTTTGTAGTACTTCTTTATGATCTTCATCGTCCTATATCAGTTTATTTCTGCAAATAGGAATCCTTTATTGACCGTTATTCCGCCCTATCATAGAAACACCCACACACACACCTATACCTGTTGCAAGTAAATACTAACCGAGGTCATAGGCTCGTCGTACAGATAGCCCACGGTGGAATCACGCCTGGCTTGCAACTGTGAGCGTCGTTTTTCAGCCATTATAGAATCTCTCCTGGTTTGTAGAGCTCGTAGAGTTGCCCGCCGCGTCGACAGCTTACCTCCCAACGAAGGCAGGCGAGTCACAATTTCCGCTAAAAATAATTTGTAAATGATCAGACATGCAGTTAAGATCAAGATAAGATTAGATGCGCTAATATTTTATTGTGCTAAAATTATATACTTATTTGCACAATGTCAAATATTTTTGTTATAACTAAGTATACATATGAGTGATTTGTATACTTATCCTTGGCACTCATAGAAATTTACATCAGAGCACGATATTCAGATTTAGAATAGATTAAATCCTTCATAAAGAAGTCGTAAGTCTGTGTCGGATGAAAAGACTAAAGTGGAACATTATAATAATCCAATTTTGACCGATCTTTTCATCGATTGACGGAGAACAGTTTAATGAAACTCTATTTGTAATAACTCAAATACCTAAAACTTAATTAAATCAGGAATCAGGAATGATGCCAAACTGGTAATAATAAATTACCTGGATTGGCATTCTGCAGTATTGTTAGCCTCCTCTTGAAGTTCGTGTCCAAGTTCATAACGCTTTGTTTATTATCGCGAGATCTCTCAATATTGTGCAGCGTTTTGCGCCTCGATACGTTGGATTCATCGACTCCTTTGCACTCTATGTCGTCAGTGTTCAGCTTCTGCAAGTCCTTGGCTATATCTACAGCTCGCTTTTCGATCAGTGCATGCTCTGTCAATTCCTCTGGCTGTAAGTAATATTAACAGTTATCACACAAGTTTTTAGCACCACGTCTGAAGCATTGAAAAAGAAATTATTTTATTTAACCTTAACGTTGCATCTGCAACGTGGCCTTGATTGCAAAATAGAGCTAAGGTCCTCATTTTAATGATTATTGATTTACTATTGTTATTTATATATCGTGTCCAAACAGTTCAAGAGCACATGATTTGAATATTTTTTTATTCGTTAAAATACTAAATTTATGTATAACAATTGTTTGAACTCTATTTATGCTAACATTAGAGTAACTAAAAAATTCATTGTATACTTATTGTATCGTATTGTATTCTTAACTACCATTTCATTTGAAAGTAATAAGGCACTTTTAAGATATAAACATGTTTACATACATCTCCTATTTAAATATTATTATAATATATATAAATAAAACAAATTCGGGTAGACATATTTGGCACTCGATGCTCTCTACCTACCCCTTAAGGGACTTGGCTTGATGATATAATAATATACATGGATATAATAATACAATGATATATATGCATGCATATAATAATATATATTCACGCCAAATCCCTTACTTAAGGGTAGGCAGAAAGCAGTAGATGTATGATGAGATTAATGAATGTGGGAGAAGCACGACAAGTAACTATGGAAAGATAGGGATACTTGGCACGGCGTGTTCTCTGCCTGCCCCGAAATAATAAATGTGAATATAACATTGCACGTGACTTATCAATACACTCATAACTCATTAAGAAAATGTGACTCACCCTCTTCGTACAATACCAGTTTAGTTGGACAGTGGACAGCAAATGTGTCAGAGTGCCAAGACGATGGAACACCATAGCCACGAACTGGATGATCATCACGGAGCCGAAGAAGATAATGAATAGCGATCCGATGGGCTCCAGTTTGAGATAATCCTGTTCTATGTACACCTGAAAAGCAACATTACATTAAAATCCCTTTGATTTATATTTTATTGGTATCTCTATAACCAGTATCCGTTTATGTCTCGGTGCATCGATTGCAATCCAATGAAATCAAATGTGCAATCCCTTCTCTTAAGAAGAAGCAACTGAAATTGTACTACGTAATACTCACTGCTCATTTTATTGTTTATATGTGTCAAAGCATAAAAACGTCTATATTTATGTAACACTAAAGTAATAGATCCTTTTCTTTTACAAATATAAATAATTATCATTTTTAAAACCTTCTTTTCTATATCTTACAATATGCAAGTAATTAATCCTTTTCTTCTACAAATATAAATAATGATCAATTTTATATTTATTTATTTATTTATTTACTTTAATTAACACGGTACAGACCAATTACATTAATTAAAGGACATTGCA
>DWMG01000023.1:0-33414 GCA_018244855.1 Elbella merops
ATCGTATCTTCCAAATTAGTTATTATAGATTCCACCGGGATAGTAGGGGGAGCTGGAGCGTAATTAAGACCCCGTGACATAACTTTCTCGGCGACCAGATCAAGGACTTGCGATGATAAATTGATTACCGTTAATTTTTCAACGGCGGCAGTCGTTGGGTGCATCGTATTATTTTTATCATTTTTATGAGGGTGGAATCGCCATCGGTGTTATTAGGTTTTGTAAGATTAATCAATTAATTTTTATGTCTTAATTTTAAATTATTTTCTTCTTGATCTGTATTCGCATTTGCAACCAACCACTCAAATAACGAGGTAGTCGTAATACAATTAAGAGCATTTATAAATTAAATGAAGTATTGTATAGTAATTGTGTGATATAAAGCTATACCTGACACATTACTAATCAAATAGAAACCGTAAAAAAATAATTCGAATTTGTTTAAAAATCGAATAGTAATATTCGATGAATCCAGAAGAGATGCGAAGTGATTTGTGATTTATATCGGCGGGGTTGATCCGCGCCCACCGGGGTCGACGTACGGACGCCCTCAAACAAAATGTTTATATCCGTGGAGAAACTGGCTAGAAATAAGCGAGACATTCCTCGGGCCACCGTTAGTGTTGCCCACACACTAACCCAATTATGCCATCCATCCATATTGCACGTTTTATATTTGACGATGTTTGCATTTCAACGCATCTCATAATGTTGTTCGTTATGAAACTGGTTTCATTAATTGTAATTTCAACAAAAATATTTATAGCAATAGTAGCAGTGATAGCTTAGTAGTTTAGAATTTATTTTACCGTTCCCAAATTCTGGGTTCAAATCTTGGGGCGCATTACTTTTTTTTAAATTCTGTTTGCTTGAAGAGATTGAATATTACTTGCTGTAACTAAATGTGAAGACGGCAAACCTGCACACCGTAGTTTTCCGTAATGTTTTTCAGGACGAATGAAGTCACCTGTCTATGATTATCTGTAATATAATTAAAGACAGCACTGTTATTCGTGAATCCTTTGAACCGAAACGTAATGTGAACACTACTACTGAATGATATATGTGAGAAAATGTTTTTGCTGGTGATTCGGAATCCAAGAATTCTACTCTATCGTCAAACCCGTCGTGTTATTATTACGTAAATATGGAATATTGGTATAAATGTATTATATGCATAATATTTATACAAACATACTAGGTATGTATTATTTTCTTTTAAAAAATACGTAATGTGTAATACTAATAATAGATGACTAGATTTATACTCTGTATTTTCACGTTTGCATTCACTAGTTTAGGTGACACTCATATTATGTAATTTTTTTTTTATTTAGGTTCTTTTATCTTTGTGATCAATCTTAACACGTTTTAATAAAATAATCCTGAATACGATTAAATGACTAGTCAATAATAATTAGTCATTTCAATAACAAGAATTATCTTTGTTTCGCTAATCGTGGATTAATGTTATCATTGTAGATTTTCACGTTTGTTTTTCATTTAGGTGCGTTTGCGAGACCGTCAATAGCATTTTTTCATGAGTTTCCGTAGATTAAAAGGCACGATAACAAATATTTTCTAGGTGTTATGATTAGATGACAATGGTTAAACTTGGTTAGAGCCTTAAAGACTAAAAAAATTCAGACAAACAGATTGCGTCACTGACACGCATCTTCGTTAATGAACACTGGTATTAGGTAATCCTGAAGTGTACCCACTCCAGGGCTCTCGCAGCTCCGGGAATGAACTGTATCTAGTAGAAGAGCGTGGAAATGGTGGCAGGTACACTCCAAAAGCGTGTAACGGGAAGTTAAGTTGTAAATATCTACATAGTGTTATGTACGCAACCCGTCAGGACGTTTCGTCACACAACGCGGCTGCAGCCGATGACAAGCGACATAAGTGCTAATTGCCCGCGACAACCGATCTAAATACAATGTGTTCGTGAGCCAAAATATTGCACAAAATGATACAGCCCACCGCTGACGTATGTCTTGCTGTTTGACGTTCGTTCATAAAACATCTCGCTGTAACGCTCTGCTGGAAGACATTCTATAGAGAGTATACAGAGTGTATATTTTTTTGGAAGTTGTTAATTTCATATTTATTGTAAACGAAAATATTAAAAAAAAATTAAATTATTAAGGAGTACTTATGGTCGTCAATTCGTATACATTTGATATTAAAAACAATTTTATCCTAAACATCCTTATTTTTCTTTATACTATAAAGTCCATAAGGCTTTACACACTTTAATAAAGACCCAATCAATTAAGTTTTTTGAATACTTACTTATATTTCAAGAAGCTGGGATTATTAGATATTCATTATATCTGTCTGCCTCGTCTATCTATACACCTATCTAAAGACTGCCTCGTTGGTCGAGTGGTTGTAATCGCGACTGCCGACTGCGAGGTTCTGGGACATGGGACTTAAGCCTAATTGGTGGATAGTGGGACTGTACTACACTCCTCTGCGTACCCCTTCGGGGATTACAGGCGTGAATTTACGTTTTTTTCATCATAATTAAGATAAACAGAGATGAAAGTGTTAAAGGATGTGATGTTCATACGACCGTGTAACCCATTAATAAGTGCCCGAGTGGAAATAGTTCCAGGTTTTCCAGGAAATATGTAGTACGGAGCCAAGGCACACATATAACACGTTTTAATAATAATAATTTAAATCAATAAATTCACATGGTACTTCAACTAAGTATTTTATTAGGAATTGAGTTCAATGAAATACTTATTTGAAGTTTTAATGACAGAAATGATAATGAAAAAGTTGACGGCAAAACATGATAATATTGAATAGGTAGCTTTTTTTTTTTTTTCTACAGACAAATAACTATTTAATGATCTGATCTGAATAATGATCTGAATAATCTGAATGTCAATGATGACGGTTTGGTACATTATCTACGTAAACAAATTATGAAACATTCATAATAGTAATACCGAAGAGTAACGTTGCGACATCCATTTTCCAAAGTTCCATTGTGAAAATTCGTTATACATATTTCTTCGAGTGGATTTGTTAACGGAGCGTAGAGTTCAATGGTAAACATCTTCAGACTCTATTCTAAGAAAAACAATAGAAGATAAAATATTCTCTGTGCCGGAGGCGAGGCGAGAATAATCCTCACCCAGGGAGATAAGGTTGGAAATGGTTTAACACGATAAGATACATACAACACTGCTGCGATGCGTTCAGTTGGTTTTAAAATAGAACGAACCGCTCCACCCAGAGAGATAGGTACATTTTTGGAAGTCAAATAAAAGCTATTGGCTATAAATAGTGTTAACAAAAAATAAGGTAGTATGTTAATAGAAAGCGTATCGATGCGGAATGAGTCACCCGCGAAGAAAGGTCAATTTTACGTTTGTTTATCATAGTGATTAAACTAGTGGAGCGAGGCTGGGCCGCGAGTGAATGACATCATCAGTGGTTTTGTCTTATAATGAGTTACTGAGATGAAACCCGTGACGTAACGGCTATTCCTGGTACACATTTCATGCATTGCACACAAATATCAGCAAGAACGTGGAAAAAAAATCGTCTCAATTATTCGAAAAAGTTATCTGTCCCAATTATTTGAATCATTGCATTTAATGTATTATGATCCATATTGTAGTAAATATGTTATTTTATTTATGTATCCTTTAATATTGGTGCACACAAATGTGATATGACGAGAACGTTTACGTGGATTTTAAAGTTTATCACGTGTCCGTTCGTAAGTAAATACTATGTAACGATTTGTGACTTTTAAAGGAATGAAACATTTTTAAAGTACATAGTCAATTTTACTGTAATTTTCATACACTTTTTATTTTCTGAATATTATGTATTAGATATCCTTGATTTCGATAGGTCAAGAAAATGGTTTGAAGATTAAAAGTCATCAACATTTTAATCGATACGCACTAAACCTGTTTCCTACAGGCTTTCTAAGTAATGGGTAAAACCGTACAAGAATATCAGTTGAGAATACAAGAAATGTCTTTGCTTTGTTCCATAATAATCTAATATTCATCACAACATCATCACATTTTTCACCAGTGCAAATATAAGAATGTGCTTAAGAGTGGTATACCTGGCAAATTATATAACTCAAAGCATTATAGTGAATGAAAAATTGGCAACAAATTCGAAGTCTTCAAAAAATCTCAAAATAATCATTATTGTATTTTCTACGCCCGCATGCACAGCGTGGGGATTATGGACTAAAACCCCCATCGCGGAAGCCTAAGTTACCCTCAGATACCCAGCAGTAAGCTGAAACAGACTGGTGATGAAGATGCAGGAATTGTCAAACATTTTAGAAAAGTGTAATAAATCATAAAGTATACTTATAGATACGTTATTCAGCTGTTTCAAATTTCAATACGGAGCGTATATCGACCGGATGAACAAACCGACGCCTGCCCACTAATCCCGTGCTAAATTTGCATGCAACATCAATATTTCGTATAATAACAAGCACCACAAGTGCTCCCAATACTCGGTAAACATGATTCGAGCGTAGAAACTGTAGCAACGATAGAACAGTAAAGTCAGGAATCGTATAAAACAAACCATTAACGATTCGGAGATTCCATGTTCAACTATAAAATCGGAGATAAAATTTCGCACTAAAATATTCTTATGTCTGTTTTAGGCAGATGTTTACGATATTGCTTTGTTCGTCCGTCTATATCGATATTTAGCTAATTGTGGCTCTAAATTATACCTACATGTTTAAATAGCCGCAACCGCATTGAGACTGTATATGACAGTTCATTTAATTTTTCGTCAAGAAATTAATTTTAAACGACTTTAATAATTTGATTAGGATATCTGCCAAAAGAAAATTCGACTGACACGCGAAATTTTATGGATCCATAAAATTAATAACAAAAATGTTTCATAGAGTGGTGAAAATTTCGAATTGTCGTGCGATTAAAATAGCCAGTGGTTATTTATGTACAAGGCGATTCTATAAACACAAGTCGTTGACGGGTTCGTTGTGACTGAGTACTCCTGTATCAATTGAAAGGTCGTTACAATTCCTCAGAGGTAATAATGTATTCATTTGCTCTATAAAGTTTATTTTATGTTGCATAACTAGTGGATAACGGACATGCCACCTAATTCTGAGTGGTTTTTGTTACAAATGGATAGATTCTTTCACGTGAACAGGTTATCAAACCAGCCGGCAACAGTCATAAGTGTCATACAGACATTTGCATCCGCTCTCCATAGGAATTACAGGAAGAAGGCTGCTAGTTTAGTTAATGTGGGTTGTAAGAGTACTTATTAAGTTATTATGGAAATCGGATTGTTAGTATACATTAATTCAATTAGTAAGTGTTAGGATAAATGCGGTTACGACTATTTTGTTTGTGACCTTTTGGAAGGTGATCTTAGACACTTCGCTTCAATTTTCGGAGCTAATCGTCTCTAGTATCCAGGTGTACTGCCACCAGTTAGTTTGTAATCAATGTACACCAGATAGTTGGTAATCTATAATTATTAAATAAAAAAATCTGGCTGATTAGCTTGAAAACACTTTGTTTAAAACTGTTGAATTCTATAAAAATGTTCTTTCATTCCTTTATAAAATCGGCGAAAAATAGTTCGTCATTTTGAAAGATACACAATTAAAAATTAATATGTACGAGTACATATAGCTGCAAATTAAGGTATGGTGATACATTTAATATCCTTTTTTGAAAATTCTTGTCAAAAAAGGATCATCTTTGCTTTAATCATGGGAAAAGCTAATTTGCGTATTCGGTTGCTCAATTAATACAACAAAAGAAAATTATAAGTAAACTATGCCAGTACCGAAGGATTGCCAAATGTTTTACTTTTTGAGTTGCCAAATATCTTACTGTCTTCACTATACAACGTCCTCATTGGTAGACGGGTTTAATTCAGGTCATCGTGCTCTTTCTATAAAATTCCTATCTGATTACAAAAATCTGACACACTTTTTTTTAAGTTAATTAAATAGGTGTAAGCTTCGCCATAATCTCCTACCATTTTCCATTAGGATGGCTTGTTTTATGGGGCATTCTACAAAATTATCATATTAATTCATTTAAATATCATATTAATTAATTGAAATATCTACGCAAACGGTAATCAATTCGAAACCTAAGCAGCGAACTAGTCGCGACCACCAATGTTCTAGAATTTCTAGAATTTCTAGAAACTTTACCTGCTGTAAATTAATTACTTGTTTCAGGTATATAAATGGTACTAATAAAGCATTTACTTGAAGTAACAATTACCATATATATAAATCAAACTCGAATAACATTCAAAGAAATATTAAAACTTATCCGAATTTAAAACATTTAACTGATATAATTCTTCATGGTCAAGGTGGTCAATCGTTCCATTTAATTTATTATTTTCACTGTTCAACGATGACGTCTAGTAGAACACCGAATACGACATAATATGTAGTATTGTTAACACAATGTTTGCTCGGATGTCCAAGCCACAATAACAAGTGTTTTCTTCAGCGAATTGGCGCGTAATAACAACGGCATGTCAACTATGTAACTGTCAATTGTACATGACGTAAGGTGCGTTCAGAAATGGAATGCAGCCACAATAATAATAAAGAATTGCAAAAATATATAAGTATATATATTTATAATCTATACATATTATAAAACAAAGTCCCCAAAGGGTGGCTGTCTGTATGCGATCGATTTTCTCATAATCTACTGAACGGATTTTTGTACGATTTTTACTAAAAGATAGTGGAAATGTGGGTGAAGGTTTAGGTTAAAAGCACATTACGGTCATACGTAAATTGACTGAAATATAGTGATTAATGTTGAAAAGTTCGGGCGGTTGTAATAAATCGGTTGTAATAATCGCCTGCTGGGTGCTTTAATCGCGTAGATATAACCAGTAGAGATACACAAAAGTAATGTACGTACTAGAGAATTGTAGATTTACAAAAATACTACAAAAAAGTCCGGGAGAACATGTCTCTGTCTCTTATTTATGGTTAACTCACAAGAAGTACTTTTATGTTCAAAATTTCAAATATAAATATTACGTTAATTTTGAGTCTGTTTTCTTCTCTTTAGTATTAATCCTTGTCTAAAAACATGCGTTCGTTAGCGTCGCCATTTAATATTTGTAGATCAAAATTTTCCATATATATAGATCAACATTACATTATATCAATCAGATAAATACTTTAGAAGATATTATATACGCCACCAAAAAAATATTACATTTATTTTATTTTATTATATATTTAGTTATTTACTGTAAATTTCTTTTCCGAGCAGAACGACGCGACGTCTGCCGGGCCCGCTAGTAATAATATATGTATATTATGCCACTGAAAAGACAGTGATCAAATAACTTACAACAAATTACACCGTACAAAATAGACATGGGAAATACGGGTGACTCAACTGGTACCCATATAATATTATATTCAGGTATTGTAAAAATATAATAAATAATATACGAATTGTAAATAATTATGAATTAAATTCCCGGAACTAGGTGTTAAAAAGAAGGGCAGAGTCCAGACTATATTTTAGTTTTAGAATAATCAGCTATTCTGCCTTGAAATGACTAGGGCAAATAATAAAATCGATGCCAGTTCGTATAGTAGGCGGATGCGGAAGCAACGGTTTGTAAATACTTGTTGACCGACAAAACGAACTTTTACAAAGTGTAGCTAATATTAAATCTTCTTTTGATGTTATGGAATGTAATAGATATTTATTTTATCAATGTTAATATTTTTGTGCTCCTTTATGTTGAGATTGATTAATTTGCAGGCCTATTTAAATCAGTCTCATTTATCCTTAATAATATATAAATGATTCTTTTATTTTATCCAGTATTAATAAACTGTATGGCCAAAATGTCAAAACGATCGAAATGTTCAAATTGTATATTTTATTGCATTATCAAGCCAATGTTTCATATTAAAATATAATATTTTTTTTCATAAGGGAATTAAATTCGGCTAGGTACATAATTTTCAAAGAGTTTTGTATGAAAGACTTTCTGTAGGAAAGTGACAGATAAATGATCTGTTAGTCGAATAGACTAGTTTTCTTTGACGCTCCCTAGTTGCATTGATATAAATTATGCTCTAATATTTACCTAGACCTATATAAACTAGGAAATGACTCAAATAATTATTATTGTTTTCAGTGGGCGGGAGACGGCCTTGGGCCGGCCACGAAGGAATGTCCACTATCCATATATTATAATTTTATTATGATTCCGCACGCTATAAATAAGCAAAATGTTTTTCATGGTATTTTTTGCATTTTTTCGTACGACGCTCTGTTTACACTTTTTGGAGTGATCGCAAACAATTTTTTTTTAAATCCGTTTTGGCAACTATCTAGTTGTGTCATCATAATAGCCACAAATTGATTTTACTGGTACCGAATACCTGTCAAATTGTCTTTTGACAATTTTGAAATTATTTATTTATTTATTTATACTCTTTATTTGTACACCAATATAAAATAACATGTATAAACATAAAAATGACTTAATGCTAGGTATATTATTGGAAGTATAGTTTGTAGTTAATATTTTGAATTTCATATTTGACGATTTTATAGAGACCTTTGTCAAGTGCGAGTAATATATTTCGTTAACGTTCCTTAAATAATGCATAGGGAAAATAACTATAAAATCTCATGACGTAAAATCACGTGCGTTCGCGTGTCAACGTGACGTGTATAAACGGTCGTCAGACTGTCATTTAGCATTTGAGACGCTTTCGCTTTGACGCGACTTCATTATCTCTCGAACTTCGATATCGCGTCTTTAATTTGATTTATACAACAATACTTGTATGATATATTGTATTTTTATAATATAGCTTAATATTTCCGAATTTACATTTTTAATAAATATTTTTGATATTTATTTGTCATCCTTGCATTAGTTACAATTGCTTGCTACATTGCTTAAAAATAAATGCAGCTATGTATGTACATGGGTTCATAAATTTTAAATGATTAAGTACTCATAAAAATGAAAATATACACATTGCATAGGTGCGAAAAAACATTAATTAGTTGAAAAAAATTTTAGCCAAACATTTTCGTCGTTGGGTTTTGTTCTCTTTCCATTTTTTTCATCTTCAATTATGACATAGAAGTATACAGATATAGTAATATAATCAAAATAAAATACTTAGGTATTGATTGACTTTTTCATTTTGGTAAGATTTTCTATTGACTTCTGTTTTTTTGATGTACCTTGCTTCCACCGTTAAGTCAATCTCTTACTTATTATTATAATGATTCCATGTCCCAGGTCCTTCTTCTATTCGTTTTTCTTTTGTCACCTTCCCTTACTTATTATTACAATTACTCCATGTCCCAGATTCTTCCTCTATTCGTTTTTCTTTTGTCACCTTCTTTATTCAGCAAGACCTCAGCACAAAACTCGAAATTAGTAATTTCCTTCGCAGCGCAGATATTGTACCTAGTTAAACGCCGTTCACGTCTTTCATCGACTCACGACATCAACTCTCGTCACACGTAGCAAGCACTTGAGTAAATCACACGCGCGGTTAACACATCGTTTGCATGTCAATAAGGGTTTTAGCCGTGAACTTTCTAGATGCAATGAATGTAGAAGAAACAAGTCAGTGTAGTATGGATAGAGGTTTTAAGCACTCTGTGTTTTTTTGTCTATCTTGTAAGGGAAGCGGCGTTACGTAGATTCTAAATGTTCAGAAGATACTTTATTTAGATACTATTAGCAAGTGGAGACAGCCATCCTCCGCCTGTCGGAGAGACACTTTAAGAAGAAGAAGCAAGTGGAGTGATTGTAACATAACATCGGGCCTCTCTTTTGATTGTGAATAGAGGGGTGAGCTTAATGACATACACCGCGCACAAATCCAAATTCCGTGCTACTACTGGAAATTTTAAGATGATACAACTCAGGAGTTTTTGAAGAGCAATCATGCTTGCAATACCTCGACCTACGAGACAATGAAGTGAAGTGATTGGTATATCGGAAGTCGATATTATGTGAGACGAGAGAGAGCATTTTACGATACGTAACGTATTTACGGATCGTATGTCTTGGGTATCGTATCGTGTCTGTATTGTAAACTTCCGTTTTACTATCAACTACGAACCTTCTGTTATTGCATATTTGAAAATAGTTCTCGTTAGAATGAAAAGATTTATAGCCATTGCTTGCTAAACTGGTCAAACGCGGGTAGACAAATTTCACACACAATATTATTTATATTACCAAGAACAATAATATTTATTATTAAAAATATATATAATTTTGTTAATTGTAAACATGTTTTATAAATTATAAACCCTTCTAGAAATGGGTGGGCTTAGTACTCTCAGCATTTAATATAATTTCTTAGCGGTCTACCAATCGACCCTAACCTTTCGCCTATGAAGGGCTCTTGAGGCCATTCTACAATCGTTTCACAAAACCAGATGTTCACAGCCACACTGAAGGTCAGTCCCGACGTTGATCCTGACCATGAGTGAGCTGGGTCAAGGGGAACTCCTACGCGTTTTAGAAGTGGTGTCGTAATTGTCTTCATAATTATTTGAAATTTTCGCAAGCTTTGAATTGCTATATTCTCTAAATTGAGCAATTCTCTAGAGTAAAGGAGGAATTATAATAAATTGATAATATGGATACGAATATACTCCTAAGCTATGACATTATCTTGATTCCAGGTTAAGAAATGAATTGTGCAACATGAACAATTATTATGAAAAATTACATATTAATAAGCTTACCACATACCACCAGATGACCCGTTTGCTTATTTATCAGGCTAAAAATAAAAATAATAATACTAAGGCGCGAAAAGAGCTTTCTAGTAAATTTGGGAACTCCTCGGGTGGTGAACATTTTTATATGCGATGGTGTCAACATATTATTAAATGGGCCATCTGTTTGCTAGATCTAATATTATATAAAACAGATACAAAAAATTTATGGGGGCGAATTACGCGTCTCTAGAAGATTATGACTAATGGCTACGTTAATATAATGGACTGTTTGTTTCACTTGGTCCGTTTTAAATTATTTTCTGTTCTTAAAAATATTGCTGTTTAATACAATGATGGTAACATAACATAAATTACTATATTTTTAATACTTTTGACAATAATCTTAGTAGGTAGGTACACAATGGACGTTATGTAAGTAAAACAACTATTTTATTTTTATTTAAAACATGTAACAAAAGTACTGTTAACGCTAATGAAAGCTGGCAATAAATAATTTATATTCATATTTACATATCCGTTACCGTATTATGTGTAAAAACAAAACATAAATGAAGTATGCTCATTAGTTATCTGCCTGCTCATTAAAATAGCTGTAAAATCGCTGTCAGATTTACATTTAGGAAAAAAAAAATTTTACATTTTTTAGTACGGCAATACTTACCTAGGTTCATCCTAACCGTATAAACACGCGTAAGTGTATAACCAGGTTATAAACCGTAATATCTCACGCAGCGACAATAATAATGTTATTAATCTCCTAGATTGTAATAATTGCACGTTTTAACTGCCATTTACGGTGCAACATATAAATATAACAATTAAACAACTTCAGAGATTACCATTTCTGGGATAAACGGAGATTAACTATAGGGATTAATATTCTAAAAGAGATAATATGGAAATGATAAAGCATAAATGGTTTGGTTTTATGAAATTATGAGTACGAAAATGGGATAAACATTAAAGAAACAAGCATTGTGTATAAGGACATGGAATAAAACAATAGAACGTTTAGGATTTAAGTAAGCCAGGGTTGAGCTAACAATGATTTAGATCGCATGAGTTGACGGTTTAGTGGTTTAAGATTTTGCCTCTTATTTCGAGATTGAACTTTATCTCTGTATCATTCACTATAAATAGGTTTTAGTCACTAGAACAGTGACGGAAAATATTGTGAAGTGATTTTTACGTATCCATGATATTCTCAAGGCATATCTGATAAAAATCAATGCGTTAGAGTTATAGCGGTCATGACAGCCTCAACTCTTCTCATTCTGAGAAGAAAAAGTGTCAAGCAAAAGAATGACAAAGCGATTGATGCGAGATAAGCAGAAAAAGTGTCCAACATTGGAATGACAAAGCGGTTGTGACGAGATGTGATGATGAATGTAGCGGTAAAAATCTCCGTTTCTCAAAATGGACTCGGTTAGTAGGTGGAACTTATGTCGCTAGCTACGTAGTTACAAGATATGTAGGCCGTAAAATTTGGTAGGCTTAGGATAAAAGGCTGTACTATAATACAGTTTAAAAATTCTAAGTGGATTGAAGATAAATATAGACAAATCTGTGGAGCAACTGAATTTCAAAATCGTTTCACAAAACATAACTGTCGGGTGAAATTTATAATACACATGCAACACTCGCTTTCATTCCGTTACTAAAACGAACCATAACAAGATATTAGAGCGTGGCGAAACGATTAGTGTTGCCAGTTTGTGTTCAAATTGGAACAATTGTTATCGATTTACCGAACGATCGAACGTATTAACGTTCAGTGAATCGGGGGTAACGGGTAATTTTTCTTGGATTTAAAAGCGTTGTGTTGCAACTGTTGCTTTTGCGGAATTAATGGGTAATAACTTACTATTGTTTCGAGCATTTCTATTATTACAATGAAAACGAACGATTATGCATTTCGTAATCTTTTGATTCAACGGGTTTGTGATTCTATTAATATTAACGGTAAATAGAAATGAGAATGAAATGATGTGTGCAAGACACTGGAGGTAAGGGAAAATATTAGATTTTAAATGAGTTATACACATTGCCTTCAGAAAAATAAACAGTTATACGCTTTCTGATAGAGTGTATGGAATGATTTTTATGCAAGTTCCATTTATTAAACCATATTTTTAGGTACGCGACGGGTAGACAACTCATACCTACCTATACGTGATTTTTTTGCGAGTTTTTTATATACTATAGGATTATATACTATAGGATTATATACTATAATAGTATAGGAAAATATTTCGAAACAAAAATACAACATAAACCTTAGCTTTATGTATAATCTTGTAGTGAAAGCATAACTAAAAATATACCCTCAAAATCGTGATAAAAAATTTGAAAGTAAGAAAAAAAATGGCGGTGCTTGTGGAGTTCGTTTTAACCCGATTCGGTGCACTGCTTTTTGTCGCCAAATAAACATTCGACATAACCAGTTGCACCCAACGGCTTCGCGGCCTGCGGGCTAGTCACGACACGGGCGAAAATATCAACGCAGCGTACGAGGTAGTAACACATTTATATTGTCACATTTTTTTTCTTCTTTCACATCTCATAGAGACAGTTTACAATCCAGCATAGTCACGCATTTGAAGTCATATATATCAATTTTTTTTTTCTTTTTTGCATCTCTTAGTAACCGCTGACTGTGCATAAACAAATTAACTATTTCGAGTTAATAGAAATTTTCAAGTAATCCTTATTCAGAACTGCTGTAAGTCAAGCGATAGGTACCGACTTTGTCCCTTTCTATGCTATAGAAAGTAAACAAAAGAAAACACAATTGGGAGTCGTTAGAATTAGGTATCAATAGATGATAATGGTGATGATGAGATTTAAAAAACCGATAGTATCATTCCCAGTGTTACTATAGGATGTCTAGGTAATTAACAGAACATTAGATTAGCTATAGAAATCACAAGCTGTCGACAGCGACTCCGTTCGCTTATAAACAAACTTACAAACAAATAATGAACAAATATAAATTCCGTAAATTGTTACTTAAGGTCCTATTGGTTTAATAGATACCTCTATTAGTAGTTTCTCAAAAATATTTTCTATATACAGACACCGATTAGTCACAGATTTATTATATTAGGTATGCATAGTTTTATCGTAATCGTTTGTCAATGTTCTCGTTACTTCCATGTTTTGGTGTCATAGCAACAAAAACTCCCAAGTCCTACATAAACGAATTATTCAAGCCGATGTAGGTAAGAAAGTCTTTCGTAAAAAGAAACAATGCAGGCAAACAGGTTTCGCGGGATCGCCATATATTATGGAAACACGCTGGACGACTCGAGTTACCTTACTTGGATATTTAACAGGTAATTAGGTGTAACGTGTTCTTGCAGTGTCAGTGCAGATTTTTTTTACCTTCACGCTTCTATTCCCCGAAGGAGTAGATAGAACAGTGTAGTACACTCCCACGATTCGCTAGTTATGTTATACGACCCGCCATGGAATAGGGGTGAGCCTGTTGTCATACATCGGGGACATACCCAGATTGGAAAAACCCAATAATACCAAAAATGATTGTAGCAGTAACAAAGTGCAGTAATGTTCTTGCCTTGTTATTTCCCGCAATTCGAAAAAATACGGATGTTTCATTTACCCGCCTGTCATCAGCGATATTTAATTAATATGCATCTAACATTTTCCTTACATTATGTATGAAATCACTTACGCATATCCAATGGCTAGTGAACTGATACATTAACTGTATGCACATTCAATTGGATATTGGAAAACCGCTATGACAAAATACATACCTATCAGTAGATGGAGGGAATATTCATTTTTAAAAATTGTGCCAAACCTTCATGAAAACAATGGATTTAAGAATAGGAATATAATAATTATTTAAGAGATTGCTTCTGTTCTAACTTCTGTTATTTAACAAAAAGTATAAATAGTTGCCGCGCATATAACAGTACCGCTCTTTCCGAATTATATTTTTCTCATAAGTTGCTATGGGTTGTTTCACAGTAGGTACTCCGTGCCAGTCCACTTTGCTCTATGGCGAACGTCATAAAACTCAAAGTGTGCTTTATCAAAGGTTTGTTGCACAAAAGAATTTCTTGAGCTTCTGACAGCACTAGAAGCTGATTTCTAAACTTGCATAATCACGTACTGACCTCGTATATTAAAACTATACTTATTAACCGCGATAAATTTCGATTTTATCTTTTATCATCATTATCGACCTTTGTGTTGTTTCACTGTTCGACACTGGTCTCTTCTCATAATAGAAAGCCTGGATAGCTTGCCAACGACGGCTTAGCAGACTTCCAATGCTTACAGATGTAATGGGGACCACTAATATGTGCAGGTTTCGTCACGATTTGTTTTATAAATATTTTTATATTTAACGTTCCCCTTGACATTAGATACTAAAAACACATTAAAATAAAGTGAAGATGTTTTATTCATTAACATGAACGACGTTTAGAATTGAAATTGTGTTTTTTAAAATCTTACAAGCATTGTTGTATCGCATGTGATTTTTATGAAATAAACTCCTCTTAGTTGTTCAGTCATCACCTATTTGAAAAGAAAACTAGGTCAGTACAAATTATTCTTAAAGGAATCGCATTATAATATCCATGATTGCTCTCGACTGCGTAATGAGTGGTGACCACTGAGCATGACTGTCTTGCTGCGTATGAACTCATTTCTATAAGTATGTATTACAGAGGTAATTCATAGGCGAACTGACGAGAAACTAATACTTTTAACTGTGTATTTAATATATACATATTGCTTTGCTTGCTTGTTAAAAAAATAATAATCGACCCATATATCATTCCACTGTTAGAATATGGGTCTCCTCTCATATTCAGAAGGTTAAGGCCATAGTCTGCCATGCTGACCAAGTGCGGGAACGCACTTTTGTAAAGTGGTGCGCGCCATGGATTTGAACCCAGCTCGCCCGGAGTGAGAAGATGAATTCTTAACCACCAGGCTATCACTGCTTTATACATCTTGCTTTGCTTGCTTATTGGAGAAATGAAAATTTATGTATGTACACAAAACCGTGTTTTATGAAAATTATTAAGTAGTGCATACATAGTTATGTATTTTATTTACTATTAATTAGTTTAACAGCCACAATTACCATTCTGGGATTAAATGGTATGGTTCTTACAGTAATGTCATGTCACATTTATTTCGATTTTCGCATTGTGTTTCGGTTCAAAAGAGTGATCATTATACGTTCAAAAACAAGTGCCACAATTGATACATAACATATTATATAGATCTCAGCATGAACTTCAATATTCAGATTTAATATAGACTTGACAGTGACAGCGACAAAAATTGGCATTTGACATTCATGTTGACAGATGACAATGACAGCTTAAAAAGTGTCACTTTTGTAGTAAAAAACCAAATGCATTGTTTCAATGGAACGGTGTGGTAATATCAGAAGCTATTGTCTCCACTGATCGATTGTGTAAATAGCCGTGTAATTGTTGGGGTGTAATAAGTCCTTCGATTGAAATCAACTCGCGGTTAAACGGATAAATGAAACCAGACACCGCTTATCTGCCTCATTAATGCACAGGACTGGATTTTAAATAGAAGTGAAGACATAAGGGTCTTATCATAGGAATCGTTATTTTCCGGAAAAATTACTGTATATCTTATTATGTGGATGTTAAAAGCTATTTTTGGTTGACATGATTTGATATAGCCGGCGGTTATCGACCTTTTTCCGCTGATTTCCTATGCATGTTTAGACGTGCATCACAAATACGGTAATATGTTTCAACTTGCTATTTACAATGTTTTACTGCTTTCGTAATATGACCCAGGTCTTCAAAGGCAGGGCGAATAGGCTTTTTCTAGGCATGCCTGGTCCATCTCAGGGCGCAATTAGGTTTCCCATCAAATATCATCTCTGTCAAAGTTAACCTACCATTTTTTAAAGAAAGAAATCTTCCAAACGGTTTCAAGAACGTAAATTCTTATCGTTTGGTACATTTTCCCTACATATTATAGGAACAAGGTTGATTTGTTGGGTCGCTGCACTTTAATAGCACTATGAAACAAATTGGTAACACGCAGGTTTATTTAACAATGCGTATTATAGAACTGTAACATACACCGCACTTGTTATAGACTAGAATTCGCAAAAAAATTATATTTTATGTGTATTTTAATGAATATGGGTTGAATGAATTCTCTTTTATCTCGATACGATCTGGTTTTAAGATCGGAAACGGATGTCTGCAAGCCCCTACTAAATGTCAACTACTACTAAAACTGTGAACGCTGCTTGTAAATTCTATAGAGAAAATGTATTTGGCCATCTTGTTTATGAACTCGCTTATATAGTACTTCAAATATTACTTGCGTAAACATTAACTATTATTTTTATAATTAACGTATTTAAATAAACGTAGAGAAACATATTTAGAAGGTCTGAATCTCCATATGATAATGCACTACATATGTTAAAAGTTTTTTTCTACATTTTGGCGTCCATAGCTCTCTCCGAGGCAGCCAAAGTCACTGCGGCAGAACGGTTAACCCTACCGTTAACTGAATAAATTAATCATTCGACTCAGTCTTATGGTAATAATACGTTACATTTCCTGGCGTAAACATTCAGTATACCGAGCACAAACATACTCATTTTATATACGGACTCAGAAACGGAATTAAGTGCGTAATACACCTCGAATACTGGCAACTCTCAGTTAGTTTTGTAAATTACATAAAAATAATTTTGAAATAAAATTTCTAATGTATATTAGTTCTAATATAGAATTTATAAGGCCTTGTTTTTAATTTCAAATTCAAATTATTTATTTTAATTAATACCTCAAGCTATTTTTAATATCCTTCTTATATAATTGTAAGGTGAATGTAATATGAACGAGGTATCTAAATAAATGAAAGGTTGTAGCTTAGTCTAGAAAGTCTATATGGTTTTTTTATTTCTAAAGATCACCCATTCGCTATTTTGGTCCAGATATACCTAAATTATTGTCTAGACAACGAAACAAAATCGGTTTCTTTCTGCTGCTGTATAATACAAAACTGTATAATTATGTTTATATATTAAACCAAAGTTACTTGACGTGAAATAACGATTACTTTACGTAGGTTTGTTTGTAGTTTGCAAGCATCGAACAGGACCTTAAGGAAAAATTTGTTTGTATTATTGTTCTTATTACATCATCACTACAGGTTCCTTACGGGAAAAAATAAAAACGATGTGTTGACTAACAGCGTAAAACAATTCAAGCGACTAAATATTTCCGTTCCAGTCATAACGACTTTTCACTTCTTTAATATTTGCTGATCTCTGTAAATACATGACTTTAGTATTTGTGCCGTGTGCAAATATTTGTGTAACTAAATATATTTATTATTAGAATGATTAGATAATTGTTTTCCCTTCTAAGTGAAATCTTGTTAATGAGATGATTGTATGTAGATACAGATGCTTAAAATTATATAAATAAAATTTAGTTGATTTTAATAATGGCTACAATGATAATAATAATTTACCTATTTAGGCATTTCATAAATAAATCCAAATTTTTAATGAAGTATCAGTATTTCATATTCACAATCGTTTTATAACAAATTTGTGCAGTGGTTACGCTTGGAAGAATTTAACAATTACTTTGTTTTATGTTAAAAGTAAATAAATCTTCGAGTATTTGATTAATGTGCGTTTTTAATGTATACATCAACTACCTATGTACTCGACATTACAGACATTTGTGTAAATGGTTACTTTAAGAAATATTGGCATGTTGTTAATGTTGATGTAGCTGAAACAAAATGGGTAAAGATATGAACTTTGCTAGTAAATACTTCGAAGAACCTGCGTTCGTCGAGGCTTCAGAAATTATGTCTTTTATAAATTATTCAAACAAAAAATATTGCGAATAAAATGAGTTTTAATTATTTAATGTTATACATTCTTTGTTGTTGTACTCGTATAAAATTCTGTAATGTTTGCGTTCATGGTTCTTTACGACTGATATAAAACTATACTAATGTGGTCTATAAACGTGCAATTATTTAAACTACGAGTATGTGTGTCCGTTTTACGATTCTTTAGCCTATATCGGAAATATTCGAATTTCGAATGTCAAAATAGTTACGTGTCATTAAAATATGGTGACGTTTATACGAGTAAATATAACAGTAAGCACCTTGGCTTCTAAAAACATTTTTCAGTTATTTTGTTCATAATTCGAATTATAGTACCTACTGTATGCTTATGTCATTAATATATCCACAACAGATAAAAAAGAAAATTGACGTCCTGAAATCGGCAAAATATAAGGCGGTAAAATAAAAGTCATAAGAGACAAATATTTTGTAATCAGAGAGAGAAAGTGCAACTTTCGATAGTAAAATCAAGTTCATATGTGGAGTCAAAAGAAAATCACACATAGTAGAAAGTTGTGAAAAAGCCATGTGAATTCACAAGCATTGACAACAATGGCTCGCATGACGGGTGGTTTTTATCGACTTGTAGAAATGTCACGCCATTTTTGTACGTGTAGGCGATGGGAGATAATTGATGGAATTACATAAATATAAGTTTCTTGGTATCTTCCAATTGGGTTTGGATTAGTTTTATAGTACAGAAAGAGATCGGTTAACCAAATAGGAAATGCAACTAAAAAGAAATAAAAGTTGAAAAAATAAAAGTTCTGAGCAGTTAAATAACTTAGAAACACATTTAGATACATTTAAACGAAAGACATATCGTAGGTAATGTAATTTCTCACTTTCTTGTTCCATTTTTAAAATCGATTTTTTTTTCTTGTACTATGATTATGATGGACTATTGAAATTAAAAAGCTTATTAAATTCGGTCTTAGACAATATTTGATAACCGTCTATAACATTTCTTCGTTCAACTCGCGTCTGATCGAAAGGAATAAGTCACGATAATTATGGAGGAACGAAATGCAGCGACTTAACAACTTTCTCGTTAGTCGCGTAATAACAGGTTCTGATGCCGTATGTTGTCGTAAACTTACGATGATAAGTGCTACGTTTAACAAAACGCTTACAATACTTTCATATGCATAGAGTCGAGTAGCAATATATTATATGACAAAAGGAGCTAGAAATCCGTATACAGAACTTGTTTAAAAAGACACACGATTTTAAGATCTTATAAGGTCAGTTTACGCATGATGGAGTAACAAGTACAGGCTAGTGAAAACGCTTAAAAAACATTTGACTAAATGTAATTTTCTCAGTGTTTAGTTACTTTCAAGCATTCCCAGATCAGTCTCATGATTTAATAGAAAAGTTTTATTGAATCGACCAGAATGTGGTGTAATTTATGAGATCTGACCGTCAGTGGCAAATGCTATAAGCACTACCAAGCTTCAGAAGGCAACATAATGTTGTGTTTAGGCAAATTTATATTATACTTTTAGATAACAGGTTGTAAGTTTTTAAGATGTTGCAGATTTGGTGCGGGCTAATTTTATGCGCGTAGATTACAATTACTATATAGGTAACGGTATTACATTACATACCGAGAGGAAACAAACACCGTAAGGAAATCTGCACGCTTTATAGTTCTCCATATTGTGTAGTCTAGTCTGTAAAGTCTGCCTAGTCATGATTGATCAGCGTGGTAGACAGTCTTAGCACGTCCCATCCTGTGAGGAGATTTGTTTCGAACACGAAAGGATGAAAAGGGTCGATCATGATATTGGTGAATCCTCCCAATAGTCTGGAGACAATTTTTAATATACCAGTGTACATACTCATTTAATCGAAAACAAAATATATATTATAGGCAGCTATTTAAACAATTAAAACCGTTGTTATGATAAAATTTAACTTTTAATTATCTTTGTTACTAGATTTTTAGCCAATGTACATACCTACATATAAAGGTAATGGGGAACATTCTATAATTTTATGCTAATTCACGGAAGTATTTGGATTTATTAGGATAAATAATAAAGAAAAAAATTAAAAAACGTCGAATAATTATTATACCGTTCTTTACAAATGCATTTAGCTGCAACTCTACGTCCTAATGGTATGAGTAGGATTGGTCTCCTCATTTGCGGAGGATCTAGATCACACTTCAGCATAGCTTAGTATGGATTTTAACAATTGTAGAGTTATTAATTCAACGCTTACTTTTTTATGTATTACAGATTAAACGTAATAAAGTTTTTAGTGTTCCATAGCATTCATGCAGTGCAGTTTATTCAGCACGGCAGCACTTGTCAGATTTTGGAGGTTCTGGAACAAGATAAATACAAACACTTAAACCCTACATGCGTAGAATATTAATAGAATATGTATACATTAGTTTTCAATAAAATACTGGTTATAATTTGCGATTATTTCAAAAATCTAAACATTAACCCATACAATGCTTTATCAACTAAAAAAAATATTTTATGTTATCTGCTTTCCCAAGATTCAACTTAAACATCTGTAAAATAGGTTTTATTCTGAACATGCAGGAATAACTGAGGCTCTATCTATTGAGACGATGTTATTTTAGTATTTACTTGTATTACGTAAAACATTAGTGTTATATAAAAAATAATCGTACCACTTTGAAAATATGTTTTCTCCTCCTCGGCTTGTCTCGCTTTTATCTTCGCTAATTCTCTGTCACGGATAATCTTCCTCTCTGCTTCTTCCTCACGCCACGCTTGTTCCAACTTACTGTATCTCGCGTATTTTATGCGACCATAAATGATTCCGGCAAACAATAATGCAAACCTAGCGCCTCTTATCAGCGGCGATACTTGCTGCGGCGGCCCGAACGGCAGATACATTATTGTTGGCAAATTATATATTATTTATATCGCCAATGTAGCATTCCGTTCTGTAAACAACATTCAAAATTACGTTATCAATGTCGTTGACAATTTATTTTTCAAACGACATTGAAATATCAAGCGTTTTGATGTGCAATTATTTTTAGTTGGAGCAAGGAGGCCGTTCACCTTTGCAGTTCGCGAATCGTTGTTGTAGTGGACATCCCTAGAGCGTTAGGAGGTCAAGTACAAATGGCTAATGTGCTTTTTATTATTTTTTTGTTCGAATTACATTTAACGTCGTCTGGAAGGCCAGTGGCCGAGTGTGCAGCTAAGAATACCGTTTGTCTCTGGTGTGGCGACCACCAATTATAGCAGGCTGGCCGGCCGCCAGCGGTCGGTCTGGCGCAGCGCGTGGTCAACAGGAACAAACGTTTAATCGAATCAATCACCATCGCATCAAATTGTATCTGCAATTTACAAACTAAACGACTGCATCGGTGATTCATCGCGTAGGCTTAAACTGCGGCATCAACAATAAATGCCTTTTATTGCTGTTTACAAAGACTCAACTCATAACGTATCAGTGCTTATCTGTCTTGCATATGCTGCGACCTACAATCTTACATTATAACCTTAGTAAAAAATCAACTAGTTTGTAAATATATAAGTTTTCTTTCTGCCCTTTAAAAATAGTAACTAACATCATTTTGAATAAATACTTAAAAATAATGTTTGCCTAATAATATTTAGATTGGTTATAACATTATTATATCGAATAAAATGTAATTTTTACAAACCTATTATTATTACTTCATACCAGAAAGAACTGGCAGTATATTTTGTTCACTCATTCATGTTCGTTCATGACCTCAAAAAATTTAAATTGAACGTAAACCGTGGATATACGCGTTCAAAATAAAGATTTTTATGGTGTAGCACAAAGGCTTTCTCTTCGAACCGCTAACTCGAGACAGTTGTGCTAATTGTCGGTTATTACTACACTAATTTAGTACCTACTTTTTTTAATGTCAGAAACTGTATTCAAGGTTTACGAATGTTATAAAGTTAAATTAACAATGATTTTTTTTTAATTATCTTTGATCTTGGAGTGAAAGACTTATAAATAGTGAAAGACTTATAGATAGATTATAGATGTGATGTGCTTCATCTAGACTCATCACTGTCTTGACATTGAATCCGCCATTAAAAAACATCTAACCTATTCACTGAATCTTGATCTCTCTCGGTACCTTCATTAATCAACTTCCCATTGTATGTGTGTTATACCGTTCTGGTATTCTGCCATCGACTTGACTGCCTCGTTGATCTAGTAGTTGCAAGCGCAACTGCCGATTGGGAGGTCCTGTGTTCAAATCTCGGGTCGGGTACTACTGGATTATCTAACTTAAGATTTTAATAGAAAGTTCTACCAGTGGATCGGAGTCTGGATCTGTGCCCGGTACATGGCAATAGGTGCACCTATTGCAATCCTTTTTTTGTAATATTCTTCTGTTCTTTCGACGTGTTTGAAACATATGGTCCTATGGCCATGTCTAGTAGCGTCATAGCTCTACAATTTACGTTGCTATTTATGTTAAAAAATATGGTACATACTTATTTCCAATTGAATGATAACATTTTGTATAAAATCAAGTAAAGAAAAGTTACCTATACGTAGTTTAAGGACCTACACGTGCAAACTTTGTCAAATTGTAGTAAGAAGAGATATGCAACAAAAAATCAATTACATTTTACACGTATAAATAAGCAAAGCAAGAAATCGTGAATCACAATGAAATCCAGCCACGACTAAGAAATTTAATAACAGTTATAGTTTTTGCCGTATCGTAGTTCGCACACGTTCAGTTTCAATAGCAGCATCCTTTCATTGTACAGACGTGACTTATGAGACCTTTACATTTACACCTGTGTGTTACAAGCAATTGTTGTGTATTGTTCAATTAATTAATGGCTTTTGTGATATAAATCATCGCAACTTTAATTAAATTAAAATGTAATTTCATGTATGAAATATGAAAAGAGTGACAAGTATAAAAGAAGCATGTCAGGTCTGTAAAGATAAAAATGTTTGGGATTGGACCTCTCATTCACCCACCACCACTACCTACCCCGTAAAGACCAGGCGTGATAATAAAATATTTAAAAAAAAATTTTTTTTGAAGAATTGTATTTTCTTACACGTAGGTACTACATATTTCCACATCTAATTTATAAGATTTGTATATATGGTAGAAATGAGCTAATAACTGATAACAAATGCAACCTCATTATCAACTAATTCATTTTGCTGCAAGGCAGTTGAATTTAATCTTCAAGGGCAAGATGAACTGGCTGAATGCCAGTATTTTTTCTATAACTAAAGCAGTGCTTTCGTACGTATCAGACGGCAGCCCCACTTTTTAATCCCTAATAATTATCCTTTAAATAACTGGAAATACTATCTATTTTCACTAGATATAAGACCTAAGTAATATTACGTATTCAATGTACATTATCACAGATTATTACAAATATTCCTAAGTATATACCAGCTGTAGAAACATCAGCTAGAAAACATTACATTTCTATAAAGACTTCGCATTATCAGGATGAGGGTTCTCATCACGAAACAAATTTTATTTCGCACGACGAAATAATATCTCTATGCTATTGTATGTACAGTTTTACGTAATACAGATAAAGTTTTACTCTTCCGCGTTATGATTTAAAAGTTACATTTTAGTTTTAAATTTATGTAAATGTGGTTTAATTTTAAAAATTTGAATAATTTTTGGCCATTTGCAAATTATTCAGATGTTTGCGAGCTATAGAAAATTTCTAAATTGTTTTAAATTCGAATTCAATTTATTCTTTGAATTTGAATGTGGTAAGTAAATAAGCCTGAAATATTCTGTAAATTTATAAGAAATTCGTTATTTAAAAAATATAGTTGAAAAGTAAAATGGAGTGAATTTGTATGTGGCCTATTTATGTAAGTAATTAACGTTCCTGTCGGTGGAAATAAAAATAACGTTTATTGCAATGCTATTTCAATTGCCGTGTACTCAGATCACTTTTTCAGTGTCTTATAAACGAGACTAGAGCAACGACCGCATCCATTGCTGAACTACAGTATCATTTCACTGAATAAATTAACACGCGTCAGAGAATCAATTTCAAATTAAATTATGTGTTTCTAAGTCTAATTATTTATTATAGAACGCATTATTTTTTTATACTGTAGTTTTTTAATTTTATAGTCATTATATAGCATAAGGCTCTCAGTGTTACGGCATGTATTCATTGTTACTACATAATAGTCAATGTTAATGTTAATTGCCTGCTGATCTATAAGTCCTTGGTTCGATCTCTGAATCGGGTATCATCGTGTTTTTCTAACTTGAAATTACTTGTAGTGAGTAGTTTGGAGTCTGGATCTGTGTCCGGTGTATGACAATAGACTCAAGTATTCCTCATAGTTCTTCCCGTGTTTCTGAACAAAGAAATAATTCACTTAAAAATAATTTTGAATTTCATTCTGTACTGAAACGTATAGGTCGTTCTAAATACTGGTGCAAATACATCGAACACATAGATACTTAAGTATATTGTGGCTAAACGTTACGTATTGCGACTTCTCCAAATTATTGTAACAGACATAAAGGTCGTGGCATGGCGTCGCGAGTTCAATATCAGCGACCATAGGCAAGTATGAAATAGAACGTTGCGCAATCTTCCATTGAGAGCATTGTGAGTTGTGACATAAAATGTGACAAGTCACGACCGCGCAAAGGTAACGACGCCGCCCGTCAAAAACGCAATGAGGAAGAAACCTCGTTTTTGTTATAGGAAGGAGAAACAATTACTGATTGCTATTTTAAGCTATTCCGCTTCTCCGAAGTTGGCTCTTGTTGAAGTTAGCTTTATTTTTAATTTAACTAGTTATTATTCCATTTGTAATTATGTAACAAACATACTCCATTAACAGTTGTGGGTAGGTGTTAGAAGGATGTAACAATTCAAAGATATTGGCTCGAGATATGGAAATGAAAGTATACGAGCTAAGAAAGAAAGAAAAAGCAGACTTTATTTCGAATTTATTATATATTATATATTATTTATTTTATATTCGATTATTAAAAGTTTCGAAGTGTTATAGGCCGTCATTATTCTATAGATTCGAATAAACAAAATAGCTGGAATGTCCTTTGTTAGTTAAAAAAAATTAATAATGTAACTGATTTCTAAAATTGACAAAGCAATTAAGTAGTATAAACAACCAATACAAGGCTTGTAACGTTCATAATCCTGATGGTACCGTATGTAGTAACAACATCTGAAATTATATACGTGGGTAGAAGTTACTTCCGCCAATTTAATAAATTTCCGGCAATCTAATAATTTTCCGGGGTATCAATATAAATTTTATAGAATATTGACGAGGTATAATAGTACACTCTGTAGTTATTGGCCTAATGTGACATTAAAGGCCTTAATGAGCCTTTTATTTATTAAAATATGCTATTAAACATATTTTCTGAAAACACATTCAAGTGTTATTTTAGCTTCTAAATTTCTATGCAATTCTTTCAAAACATATTTAATACTAAGTACGTACGATATTCATATGTTTATGATCCATTTTTTAATATTACTTATCAAAAACCTTGATAAGCAACCGGTATTGAACTAGTCTTTCTTCTTCACTCAAAACATGCAGCTTAATATTTACCCTTCCCTAGTTGTTCGTTGTCTCGTTCACACCTAGCGTATAATTGAAGTATTTGTCTCTCTTGCATATACTTTATTGTCCAGTCCGCATCTGTCATTCCAAGAGAGCGTTCGCAATAATAGTTGCAACTTAATATAAACTTGCTAATTGCTATTAAATTAATGTAAGCTTGTTATGTGTATGATAAATAAGTTATTAATTTGTTGTATTACAGTGAAACCAATGACGATCGGTTCGTAGTACTGACTACTTTGTGTCATCGATCAATTAATTTCGCCGTGGGTGTGGTGAACTTGCTGTCAGACCGTTGTTGATCTCTGATTGCGGTTATAGAACTCGTGAATTTTACTTTACGTAATAAGGTTGGTGTGTGAGTGTAGTTGTTGTGGTTGCAGAAATCGTCGAGTACCAAAACGACGACGATGACTACGCCGGCAAAGCTGTATGGACGGGAGCTGTCGACGTACGATGATGTCGACGTCGATGAACTACTGGCCAAGCTGTCACAGGAAGAGCTTACCATGCTCGCCAAAGAAGTCGATCCAGACGTGAGTAAACTTTATTACATCTGCTTACCGTTAACTTATTTCCAACCCTGTGTTTTCTACATATATTACCGTTAAATTGCAAAGAATACACTTTTTTCCCAATATCAAACCGCTCGTGTTTTAATTATTAATGCAAAAGGAGCTAGATGATACATTGCTTACCCACTTGAATTTTAAATAATCCATTTCTTTATAGATTTTGTTACCTATTTTGCCAACATTAAATATATATTTGAGATTTTAATATTCACACACAACCACTTATACTGTATAACTGAAAAAAATTGAAAATAAACGGCTCATACATATTTTTGTCATTACCTAAGTAAATAAATTAAAAAATAAGTTTTGGTCACATGAAGGAGTACCAAAGTGTTCACAATGAGACCTTAGAGTGTGGTCTATGATTTTATAAATATGGTCTCTGAGAGTAAGGAAATACTTTATATTCAGTGTCTAAGCAAAAATTGAGTTATTTGAACACAGTTTTTAAAATACTGTTTGTGAAGACTATGACATCATTAATTGATATAGATAAATGATAACAATGAGCTAATATTCTTTAAAACATAAAACTTTACCTCTTTGAGGAAATCCCTATCACTAAATACATACTTAATCCTTTTAGATATCACCATCCTACACACTGGTAGGCACTCCCATAATACATTCAAAATTATATGTTAATTTATCATGTTTTGCAAGTGAAGGTCACCTGCTATAAATAAACTAATGTGAATTTTGCTTAAAATTGTTCTTATACTTTATTGTATATAATATGTCAAAATAAATAGATAATTTGTTTACTTACACTTGATCAGTGTTGTAGACTGTGGCATCAATCCTTCTCGTTTTGAGACAACCTATTAGCAGAGGAATGATAAAAGTTTACTTGATGATGATGATGATGTATCATTAGTGTAGTAATAATTCCTTGTTAACATTAACCAATCATTGTTAATTAATATTATGAAAGAACAACCTTGTGCTAACCTTCTGTTATAATTTGAAGCAGTCCAACAGACAATTGCAAAGATCATAAAAAACTTGTCATATTGGGTGTCACAGTCCTGTAACCTTGGATGAGTTAACTGGAAACATTCTTATAAGTTTTTTGGTTAATTGTCTACATGACAAAAAGGACTAAACATTTATTATTTGACTGAAGTCTTCTTTATGATGTCTGAATAACTTTACTACACCATGTATTATTAATATATCATGGTGCCAGGTTACTACAGGGGGAGGCAGGGTAAACAGGATAGTAAATCATATATTTATTGTCTATAATGTATACATTATTTTGTTAGAATAACAAATTTTTCTTGGCCACAATATATGTTAGACATTCTTACATCAAAATATTTTCACAACATGAAACACAACTCTTTCTTTATCACACTGAGTAACTGAAGGTCACTCACAATAAGCAGTGGGCAGACTAATTGTGCTATTTACTGAACTACTTCACATGTAATACTCAGCTAAATTTATGTACCTACCAGCCTTGAAACTATGTTCACAGGCTGGATATATACATATCGCACCTTCAGTGCAACTGTCTTAAATACCCAAAATAGCAAAATCAACTTAGAACACCAAATTGTTTAAAAATAATAGTGTTATTTGGGAAAACAAAGAAACAAAAGAAATAAACAGTATAATGTTATTATTAAGACCTACTATAGATAGTAATCAAGTAATAAGACGACAAACCCGTAAAAAAAAACTTAAAAGTGCTTACCTGTAAAATCACAAAATGTGCTGTTGTGACTTTGTTACACTGAAGGTGCGATATATTACATGCTTAAATTTTTTTTTAATGCTACATACATAAACATTTTATTTAAGTAGTTCCATTCCAACCCTTTTATCTTTCCACTGTTGGAACACTGGTCTCCTCATAGTGATAGGGTTAAGAACATGGTCTGCCACCCTGGCCAAGTAGTTACTTGGATAAGATAATGCATACCAGTAACAATTTTCATAAATTTAATTTGGAGACTTAGAACCTAATGATGTGGTTGCTAATTTTTGTACATTTTATTGTAGTAAGTTCATAATGAGTCAGACAGACAATAAGTAATCCTAATCCTAAGTGGATTAAGAGGCTTAAAACTTGAGTAATAGGATTTGGTCAGTGTGCCCAATATTCAACAATGAAGATTCAGAGTTATGAAGAGATATAAGGTAATAAAACTATATATAAATGTAGCTCTGTGAATAAAAACATTACATCTGTATTTCCCTAAAGGGACTGGCAGAGGAGAGTAGTACTCCATCACCAGTTATACATATATCCCTTGGAAATATACAATACTGTAATACTTAAAATACCATTTTACACTTAAGTTAAAGAAATGTTCATTTTTAAAATTACAATGAAATTTCATATCTGCACCTCATATATAAATCGACTAAAAAATAAAAACAGTTGGTCTAATGTTGTAAGAAAAATTGTGACACACCCACATTTCTTAATAAGTTCTACTTGATATTTACATACATTCACTCCTAATACATAATATATCTGTTGTTGCTAATATGCATAATTAACTAATATCCTATATATTTATGTGAAATATTACACATTCAGGTGGATCAGTTTTTGGCCAGATTGTTAAGAACCATTTCAAAACAATTTGTGAATTTTTTATGATTTATATAATTAAGTAATAAACTGAATCAACCGATTTTATACAAGGTGTTAATACACATATTATCAGTTCCATACAGGGTAACATTGAGTTTAGTAAGGCACTTCAAGCTGTAACATGTTATCACTGGTAATTAAGATTGTGGAAGACCTACATTTGTGGGTATCCACATTGTTATTTAGCGAGACAATGAGAAGATAAGATATACCAGTATCAAGAAGTGTTAAACAATAGAATACATTTTAATTGTCCACACCATTGTATTAATGCTTACAGTTCTTATTTTCAAGTTTTTGGTGCTGGGTTTTTTATGTTAAAGTACTTATGTAATTAGAATGTGTTATAGGAAGTATAGTTTTAATTTAAATGTAAATGTGATATGATAGGATAAAGACATTAAAAATACATCAATGTTTATAATGACCATGGATGGTATGGATATTGATAAGAGTATTAGAACATTCTATCTGTTTATACAATTTGTTCACACGTAACTTCACGCCTGTAATCCCCGAAGAGGTGGGCAGAGGAATACAGAACACTCCCATGTTTCACCAGTTACATTTATGTCCTACTATGGAATAGGTGGTGAGCCTATTGCCATGCATCGGGCACATATCCAGACTCCGAACCACTACTCGAAAATCTAAATTAGAAAATTTTGTAGTGTTCGACCCGGGGATCGAACCCGGGACCTCCCGATCGGCAGTTGCACTAGCAACCAACACGACCAACGAGGCAATCAATTTTTTCATCTAATAACAAATACCAATTTTAGTCTTAATTTAATTTTTTTACATGTGGAAGCGGGTTTGCTACTGTGAGACATTTGTCTTGTATAATTTTATGTATTTTATGATTCAGTTGGAGTGAAAAATGATTATAATTGCATGAAACATATTTATGCACAGTTAACTGTAACTGTTCTGTGCTTATGCTATTGAACAAGTCTCTGGTCTTCCTCAATGATTTTGGATGTTTATGATGTGGTTTCTCATCTGATTCAATATTTTCATAATCCAATTCAAAATATTTCTATTTTGTAACTATGGCACTGACTCCTTTTCAATATTTTTAAGAGTGCACTGTAGTTTTCTGTGTGAAATAACTACATAATTGTGGAAGCTAAAAATTTATAAATAATGTGTACAACATAAATATTTCATTGCAAACACTCATATGGATTTATTTTTAGTTAAGATTAGTAACGCTTAGCATGCAAATCCTTTGAAATAGCGGTGGGATGATTTACATGGACTTATAACATACCTAAACTTCATAGAGTACCTCATATTTTCCAGGACAACTTTCTACCGCCGTCGCAACGCAACAATTACGCTTGCGAGAAGGATCCCACCGGTCCGCTCAACCGTAAGAAGCTGATCGAGCACATCAACAAACAGGCGCTGGAGACGCCCGACCGGCCGGAAGTAAAGCCCTATGTGGCGGGCGTCATCCGGGGCAAGAAGGTAGGGTCCGACCCATATTTTAATCAACGAAACAGCTCGCTTTGTTTTGCATTTCGTTTAAGAAACTTTTTTGTTCTTCATTAAACGTTAATTGTTCTTCATTAGCTTTTTGTTCTTCATTAAACGAATTATTAAAATAGAATTGTTGCAATTCAGGTTAAGGCTCTTGAGATAGTTTCGTAACGGCGTCTAGGAAACCTACTTTTTTTGGAAAGTGTCGAAAATTAGTGAATTAGTGTCGAACATAATCTGCATGTGAGATGTTAAATAATTTCCATACTGGTAGATGTTATGCAAACGTTTTTAGGTATATGTGTTTGGGTTGCGAAAAAACGGTACTGTGAATGTTTGAACAGTTGTTTTCTTTGCTGTTTTATTAATAAATACGAGTATACATTTGATGGTATCCAATCGTTCGTAAATAATTTCTTATTTGTGTTCAGAAAATGATAGATTTCCGCGTAAATCTTACGGCACAACGCAATTGTTCTTGGCTAATATACCTACTTGATTGAAGAGTGGCTTTCGACTCTATTTACAATTTAAAGGGACCAGACTTGCATCTGTTACCTTTACCAAGCTGGCAGTATTGTCATTGTGTCATGGACACTATATTTGAAAGATATCGTGGGTAGATTCACACTAGCATACGAGATTTGAAATTTTTATTTGTAATTTTGGTAATGCTCGGTTGGTCACTAGTTTATGACATAAAAAAAACCGGTGACCAATTATTATATTATATCATCACGCCAGGTCTCTTATATGGTGGGCAAAGAGCATGGAGTGCCAAATATTTCTGTCTTCACAGACCTGATGTGCTATAACATAAATGCGTCAGACTCGTCGATCGATGCGCCGAGTGTTGAGGATTTTTGTAAAAGAGGGTTGTGTAGGGGAAGGGTGTGTTTTTTTGTAAAACAAGCGACAGGGGTGCGATGTGACTCACCCTAGCGTGTTAATTATAACGAGGAAACCGATGGGTTGCTATTGCAATATTTCACCCGTTATGAAAGATTTTTTCATAATGCGTCTGCTATAGGCATATAGGAGTAGATACTTATTTTAACTTAAAAAAATATTTCGCGATTATTAGAATTTGGATCCTTCGTCTCAGTTAATTAATAATAAGGATATGATATAACGATGATATATTATTTTATTATGTAAATATTAAGTAAAGTTACGTTATTTTGTCGTGAAGCGAAATCGTATTTAACTTAATACAATTAACTTTAATAAAATACTTTCTTCAAACGCTTGTTATATTTTCAAACGTTTGATATATATTTAATCGAATAATTCTTTGCAATTGCGTTTGCTGCTAATTGCTACTAGGGCATAAAAACGTTGCTGTACTTTGTTGCTGTTACTCAAACTAGATTATCAATATATATTGCTGTTAAGCAGCAGATAAACGTACATGGCGGGCCTATCATTAATTATAATGCCTCTTCATCACTATGATCAGTCTCTATGAATATTCGGCTGGACGTTGGCCTTTACTAATGAGCGTCATTGATTTCATTAAACAATAAAAAAGTCATTAGCCTATATTTAGATTACATTGGTTGTAGTAATTAGTTGACAATATGATTTCATATATATCAAGGTCCATACTCGCGCCATCCATTTTATTACACATTTATTTATACAGATGTCCCAGGTTCGGGGCCAGAGGAAATTCGTATTACGTTTTAATATCGTATTTATGTAATAGAGCACCGTTTCCGTTAGTTTGTTACGTGTTAAACCTCGTTCTAAATCCAAATTTAATTTTTTTTTTAAATAATTCGAACGAATGAAATAATGTTTTTAAACGATTCTCAATTTAAATATCCGCTGCTGAGTATACGGATATTCCTTAAATTTATTTCTGCTTATTAACCAAAATGTTTTTCTATTTAAAAATCATAGACCATTTCAATAAAGATTCTAAATGTTCCTTCACCTATCACGACTTTCATAATACTTTAATGAAACCAAAAATATACTTGTCTTTCTGTTTCATCAGTAAAGCATTTTACGTGCATAGTACTGCCAACATAGCGAACTGAAGTAGAAAATTCAGAACTAACTTATTCATGTTTTCACTTGAAAGAGCTAGTTTCTCTTATAGATGTCACTGGGTCCTTACGCTAGCATCCAGTTCAGAAGAATGCCTAATATTTTATTTTATTTAGCCTAGCGTACACGCAGACGAGCTAACCGATGGTAAGTGGTCACTGTCGCCTATAAACATTTGCAAGATACGAGGAGTGGCCAGTGCGTTACCCGCTTTGGAGGAGAGATCTCTTTATGCCACTCTGTTCAGAGTATTGTCTTGTCTATCTTGTGGAAATAGCTTATTTCATTAAGTCTACCTCAATGACAGCTCCGCTCAAAGGTTTCCGTCTCTGGATCGTGATCTTTCATGTGATATTATTGAAGA